>JAANDH010000955.1:0-108396 GCA_011799765.1 Nymphaea thermarum
GACATTCAACTTTGGCATCAAAGACTTGGGCATTCAAGTTTAGGAAAAATGTCTTGTATCCCTTTTTTGGAAAAGAAATGTAAAGAAATGATCTCTTGTGATGATTGTATTAAAGCCAAAATTAAGGCTTTACCTTTTGGAAATAGAAATTTTGTTGCAAAGGCACCCTTTGAATTAGTGCATTCGGATGTATGGGGTCTCGCTCCCATTATGTCTAAAGGTGGTTTGCTTTATTATGTCGTTTTTGTGGATGATTACTCTCGATATGCTTGGGTTTACTTTCTTAAACGCAAATCGGAAGTCTTTATGAATTTCAAAAACTTCTACAATATGATCAAAGCACAATTTGATGCAAACCTTAAAATCTTTAGAAGTGATTCCGGAGGAGAATTCATTTCCAATGAATTTGAAGAATTCCTAAAGAAAAAGGGAGTTATACACCAAAAGTCTTGTCCCAAACCCCCCCAACAAAATGGAGTTGCGGAAAGGAAACATAAACATATTCTTGAAACAACACGAGCTCTTCTTATAACAAAAAATGTTCCTAAAAATTTTTGGGCTGAAGTTATTATAACATCCGTTTATTTGATTAATAGAATGCCTTCTAAAGTTTTAGAAAACATTTCACCTTTTCAAGAACTTTTTAATTTGGAGCCAATTTATAAAAGATTTAAAGTCTTTGGTTGCTAATGTTACATTCTAAATGACTAAAATGACAAACTCTCATCTAGGGCTATTCAATGTGTCTTTATTGGCTATTCTGAAACTCAAAAAGGATATAGATGTTATGATATTGAAAAAGATAAGGTGTATGTTTCAAGAAATGTGATATTCTTAGAAGAAGAAAATGGCTTTAATGAAAGTAAACCCAAGCATGAAGATGACTATTCTTTTTTATGGATAAATGATGATGATGATGGTAATGATCATGATGATATTTTGCATTCTTCATATGATGCTTTAAATGAGGTTGATAGCACTTCTTTTAATAGACCACCAAGAGAGGTTTTAGTTTATAAGAGAAGGTCTCAACAACACATCCAAGAGTCTCAACCTACTCTTAGGAGATCTCAAAGAGATATTCATCCACCTCAAAAATTTGTCTCCTACGAGTCTTTTTCCCCAAAACATAGGGCTTGCTTATTAGCTATTCACTCTTTTGATGAACCTTCATCGTATCTTGAAGCCAAAACTAACCCACATTGGGTTGAAGCCATGAACAATGAACTTAAAGCCCTTGAAGACAATAAAACTTGGGACATTGTGTCTCTTCCTATCGAGAAAAAGACAATAGGGTGTAGGTGGGTTTATAAAGTCAAGGCTAGAAGTGATGGATCACTTGAAAGGTATAAAGCTAGGTTAGTTGCTAAAGGGTATGCCCAAGAATATGGGATTGATTACGAAGAAACTTTTGCCCCTGTTGCCCGTATGACCTCTGTTAGAACTCTTATTGTCGTTGCTTCAATTAAACTATCGTCTATCTTTCAAATGGATGTCAAGAATGTTTTTTTAAATGGCAAGTTAAATGAAGAAGTTTTCATGAGCGCTCCTCCTGGACTAGATATACCTCAGAACAAAGTGTTACGACTTAAGAAAGCTCTTTATGGTTTAAAACAAGCCCCCAAGGCTTGGTTTGACAAATTTAATTATGTCATGTTTGATCAAGGATTTCAATCTTGTTATTCTGATACAGCCATGTTTGTGAAAAATACTTCTGTAATTATTTTATTGTTGTATGTTGATGATATGGTTATTACTGGAAGTGATGATAAAGGAATAATAGAGATAAAACAATTTCTTAAAAATTGCTTTCAAATGACTGATTTGGGAAGACTAACATATTTTCTTGGAATTGAAGTTGCCTATAGCAAAAGAGGTTATTTGCTTTCGCAAATGAAGTTTGCTAGTGAGTTAATAGATAGAACAGGTATTTCAGACAACAAAATTTTGGACACTCCAGAAGCTTTAGGAGTAAAAATGAAGATTGATGATGGAGAGATATTAGAAAACTCCACTCCTTTTCGTCAACTTGTTGGTGCTCTCTCTTATCTCTCTATAACCGGGCCAGATATTGCTCATGCAGTTCATGTTATAAGCCAATTCCAACAAAGGCCCACTTCAGTACACATGGGAGCTGCAATGTGCATTGTGCGTTATGTGAAGCACACAATCAACAAAGGACTTTTCTTGTCTTCCTCCTCTACATTAGAATTAGTTGCTTATACAGATGCTGATTGGGGTGGAGATCCCAATAATAGGCACTCCACCACTAGTTTTTGTGCGTTCTTAGGTAATTCTTTAATCTCCTGGCGATGCAAGAAACAAAACAAAGTGTCTCTATCATCAACTGAAGCTGAATATCGAGCCATAGCCTCTACGACAATGGAGATTGTGTGGCTCAAAAGTCTGTTGAAAGACATGAGAATTCATATCATGGATCCTGTTAAGCTTTGCTGTGACAACAAGAGTGCAATCTATATTGCGAGCAATCACACGTTTCACGAAAGAACCAAACATATAGAGATGGATTGTCATTATGTTCGTGAAGAATTCCTTCAGAAAAACATTGATCTCTTCTATGTTCCATCTGAATATCAACTAGGAGATTTCTTCACCAAGGCTCTTGCGGCTGTCAGGTTTCATTTTCTCCTTGACAAACTTTCGGTTTTCATACCGTAAGTTTGAGGGGGGGGGGGGGGTTGTTAGAATGTATATGTCCCTATCTATACATATATCTATATGTATGTATATTACATATATTAGTATGCTAATATATGTCTTATATATATATATTTATGTGCATAGTTTAGGGTACTTAGGTCATGTTTGTAATTTTATCTTTCTTTTTGTATTTTTCCTTTCTTTTACTTTTCACCTTTGTTTTATTATTTTTTAGGGGGAATATAGCTGTTGGAGGGAATATAGCTGTTGGACCAGCCTCCAACGGCTAGATTTCTAGCTGTTGGAGATGGCTCAACAGCCATCTCCCTTCTTCTTCTCCTCCTTTTCTTGTATTATAAATAAGGGACTTTTGTCCCTTGTTTTGACTAAGGCTTTTAGGCCTCTTTTGTGTATTCTTCTCTTGAGATTAATATATCTGGTATCTTCTCCTCAAGTTTGAGGTTTGGCTTTGTATTACCTATTGAAGTTGTTGGGATCTTCAAGAGTGTATCCCTTGAAGCATTTGCATTCTCAAGATCGGGCCTGATCTACAGGTGCCCCATTGCATTGCAGTTTGATGGCAAAATGATGCATATCAGCTGATGCAGGCCAATACGCATATATAAGTGTAGTATGTCTATATGTATATTGGTATACGTGTCCATATGTATATTAATATATATGTATTGATATGTATGTGTATGTATTCATTTAATTTCCATCTTATGGATGATCAACCACAATTACAGCTACATCGGCTATATTGAAGGATCTTGATTTTTCCTCCTTTTCTCTTTGCTGTACGATGGGTTACTTAATGTCAATTTATGATACTTTCTGATTATGCTGATTTTCCTTTATTGTAGTTTAATGTTGAATTGCTAGTAATTTTTTGAAAGTTGGTTTTACAGACGATTTAGTGGTGGTTTCATTTGCTCATTTTCTCATTCATATAAGATAACTTTAGTCCTATATTTTTTTTTATGATTCCTTCTTTTGGCTAATCATTGTATATTCTTGTAGGAGTATGGAATTAAAGGTTTTCCAACAATAAAGGTGTTTTCTCCTGGCAAACCACCACTTGATTATCAAGGTGCAAGAGATGTAAAGCCTATCGCAGAATTTGCTCTCCAACAGGTTTGTACACTGTAGTACTTCAAGACTTAGTTACTTGAAAGTAACTTCTATTTTCTCTTAAATTGTTTGATTTTAAGGTCAGGGAATAAGTTCTGATCTTCATCCAATTTCAATTCGGCATAAATAATGTTCAGTCACTGTTAGAAATGGATGGACAGTTTTGAAATTGCGGTTCTTAAAATTTACAATCGTAACTTCTCAAGTATTTCCAAGATTTTATATTTTTAAGGCTTTTACTTTATTATTTCTTCAAAAGTTTTGAAAGAAATCCTTTCTGTTTATCCTTAAGTAAATTCTAATTGTGAATGTATTTTATAAAACTCTGTACTATTTAGGACATGAAGTTGACTTTTACAGAAACAATTATGTTTTGAGCCATTATTGGTGTAACTTGGATGTTTCTTTGGTAAGTGGCCAAGCTAGATACTTCATATCTAAAATACCCAAAATGTGAAACACCTTCTCTAATGAGTTTGATATGTGTGCTGAACTAGAGATTTTGTTTCCAATACATTGGCACTTTTATCCAAGATATCTAGAAGTGTCCAAGATATTGGCAGCTCTATTCAGTTGCCAACAACCCAAATTTTGAGATATGTGCTTTGACTTTGACATTATGCACTTTTTGGACTAGCAACAAGCGTTTACCTTTTCCCAACATTTACTTCTCCAGTATCATGTATCAACGCCTATCCAGCTCTGTCCACACAGATTGGCTGGTCATGTAGTGGACAGATTGGCTGGTCATGTAAAACACTGACACCTTAAATATTCATAAACTGTTTGCATACTTTTTGAGCACAACACCTTGATTATGGCTGAAGAGGCAGGAGAGGGTTCACAAGGATGCCAGAAAGGGACCATGATGAAGGGGAGAAGGTGCTTAGATCTTTCTTTATTAACATTAGATATAGAAGGCTTTTCATTAGGGTTATCGTGAATAACTAGAATTTACACAGAATTGATTACCACAGAAATACAAATATTTATGTACAGAAAATAACACTATCACAATCCTAACAGCGTCCCACTAGTTGTACATATCCTTTTTATCAAGGACAAATTCTTCAAAACTAGAAGCTACCGTTACTAAGCCCCTTGGTTATCATATCTGCAACCTGGTTTAATGATCCTACAAATATTGTCTCCATTTTTTGGTCTTCTGTCCTCTCTTTTATAAAGTAGTCATCTCTTTGGATCTAAGTAACACTGACTTTTCGAAAAGATTGCTGCACCAGAGTCGTGACAGGTGTGGCTTGGGTGTTTCTTGGGTGAGCTTGGGTGCAACAAGAAACAATTGCTTTCTTTCCACTGCATCATTGATAAAATCTTAGTTTCTTAATCATTAGTTTCTAATTTTATTACTGGTGAACAGTTGTATTTATAGTTTCCTTGTCTGTAGACCATTTTATTCATTTATTTATATGTACTGAAATATTCTGTCATTCTATCCATCCGGCCCTTCACTCACGCAGCACAATGCAATGCATCATGCTGCATGTGAGGGGCCGGATGGACAGATGACCGGAGGATTGAGATCTGTTTCTTACAGATGAAGAAGCAGTTTAAGAAAGAGGTTGTACACTAACTGAGGAAAATGATGAATGACACAAGAGAGAGAGAGAGAGAGATTTGGACCGTACCAAGGAACACACCTGACACCTGCTCTATAACCATGTAAACTTTTTCACCTTAGACCTTAATTATGGTTGAAGAGGGGGGGAGGCAAGAGTTCAGGTGAATACCTTCATGAAGCTTACAAAGAAGTTTCTAACTTTTCCTTATCAACATTCAACAGACAAGTCATTACATAAGAGGACCAGAAAATGACTAAAATTCCTTTACTGATAGTCCATTATCACAGAAGTACAAATATTTATGGAAAATAACTGAAAGTAACACTATAATGATATAATCACAATCCTAACTTTGTCTTGGTATCATATTACTTTTTTCACATTTTTTCTTCCTTTCCTAATTCTCCTTGTTACTTAATTAGTACAAAAGTTTTGCGTCTTTCTCACTTCCTTTTTTAAGAGAACTAGTGCATTGTTCTTCGGCAGGTTAAGCTTCTTTTGAAGGATCGCTTAAACGGCAAGGCAACTGGTGGCTCCAGTGAGAAGAATGAACCAAGTGCATCAGTAGAGCTCAATTCTCGAAACTTCGATGAAGTTGTCCTTAAAAGCAAAGAATTATGGATGGTTGAATTTTATGCTCCATGGTTAGTAATTAAAGTCATATAATATATAACTATATATATGCATAACCCCTATAAAGTTTTTAAAAAATTCATGTAGTTGCGGCTGTGGGTGGTAGTGTTCTGTTAAGATCAATACACACCATCTTCGTACTGATGTATTTCTAGCAGAGAAAGAAAGACTTTTTTTTTTTCCAGAAATTTCCAGGAGATTTTCTGCAAATTTTTCTGAGAAAAGAATCGAAAAATCTAAGGGAGAGCAAGAGAGAGAAGAGTGGTCTGATAGTGGATATAGTGAGACTACCTTTTTTTTTTTTTCCATTTCAAAAGTTTGCAGTGAATCCATAAAGTATTTAGCAGCATATAGTTTTCACCATAACATGTAGGAAGCCAATATCAGTAAGATACTTTGCCACCCTCCATCTCCCACGGTCCACCTTGCCACCAATGAATAACTCCAGTTCTTTTATCAGAACATGACAAAAGGCTATGTAGAAACTAGTGCTTTTGGTTGAATTTCTATTTCATACATGCTGCAGGAATAAGTCACAAGGTTGACTAAATCATCTGTAAGGAATAGTGGACTGTTCATGTAATTTAGTTAGCTCAATCTCTCTTTTATGTTCTAAGAGCGGTAATACTAAGCAAATTATTCCATATCAACTAATGAATCTTTTGTATCAAATACCCTGACAGAGGTCTCATTCTTGTGGAGTGGAAAATTTAAGGCGACTCCCTTGTTTTTATTATCATAATCATCATCATTGTCATCTCTCTCTCTCTCTCTCTCTCTGCCCTTTTTCCTGTTTACATAGTGAAAATGTCAGTTTGAACTAATTTATCTTGAACAAACTGAAAATTGTAACAAAAAGGGGCTTAATGTTGCATAGAATAATAGACTGTTTTTGGGAATACAAATTTTTTTATTACTTCTTTATTTGACGTGTTTTATAACAGACGTGTGCTCATTGATTCAGCTGATTTCTGAGGCATTTGTTGGGTCTTGATTTGGTACGTGTGTGTGAGGATGCATGTGTTTATGTGTGGTTGTGCATGTGCTGTGCATGTACACGCATGCATGTGTTCATGTGTGTTTGTGTCTGTGGTCGGTCACCATTCCTGCATAGTGTTTTCATTCTGTGGATATTATGTTTATGAGATCATTTCATGTGAGCATGTTTATCCTGAACTGGTTTGTCAATGATATGAAATTGCAGGTTATAAGTCTTATTTTGTCCTGTTACAGGTGTGGACATTGTAAGAAACTTGCTCCAGAGTGGAAAAAGGCTTCAAATAACTTAAAAGGGAAAGTTAAATTAGGCCACGTTGATTGTGATGCTGAAAAGGTACTTCATTTGTCTAATGTGGATCTTTTTCCCTAATTAGCAACTGAACTAGGTTATTAGGAGTTAGGACCTCCACATGTCAATATCTTCTAACTTTTTTGTATAATGGGAAATTCCTGACTGAACTTGGTTATTAGGACTTCCGCATCTCAATAATCATGGGCAGTTCCTTGCTGAAATTTTTATTTGTCGTTGATAAAGTCCATTTTATAATTTTAAAGATTAAAATCCATTTGGTGGAAAGTAGTCAGAATCATGAAATGCTAATAAAGTAATCACATTCCTCAGAAACTAATAAATAGTGTTGAAATAATTGTCACAGATATTATGGAGTTTTCAACTGCGAAATTGTTCTTGGATATTAATCAGGAAGCTTACTTTTCTTTGAAAATTCTTGAGATTGAGAAGATTAAAAAAATATATAATAATAATAGAAAAAATTTTGATATTATAAGTCTCCTAATAAAATCTTACAAAAGTATTTAAAAAAAAATCCAGATGATTATTGATACATTAAAGAAACCCAAAGATGAGATATGTTAATAATAGCTTTTTGGAAAAACTCGTAAAAATATCTCAATAAAAACAAAATTTTTGTGACATTTTTCATTGGTTTTAATAATATTTCTCACCTTTCCACTTCTTTTGGTTTCTTCAATTTTTTTGTTTCTAATGTAATGGAAAAAACAGAAACAGCAATGTTTGTGACAACATCTAAAATATATTTTTACTTATTGTGTTTGTGTAGATCAGTCTACTCATGCCTCTAGGGGCGTACACCTAATAATGGCATGTTCCCTATGATATAGCCTCTACAAACTGTACTTTTGTCACCTGTATATGATTCCAATTTCCAATCATAGTTGGCAAACACGCCGATCCAAGTTGTGAGTCGCCCAAGTCCGCTAGGATCATCCATTCACTGGGTCATGAGTTATTGCTGAGTCAGCTGTGATCTCAACTAATTACATGTTCTTTTTTTTCTTGTATGACTAAATACTGTTGTTATTTTTCGAATTTTGAAATATTACAAACTTTACTAAATATGTACAAATAGTCAAATACTCTCATACATGTTATTCATATAGAAAAAATGCACTTTAAAAATTTATGACCTAAAGAATAACGAATCGTTGAGTCAACCGTCTGACCCACTGAACCAATCTTCAGCTGATTTGCTACTGCTGTATCTTCACTTCTGATTTGTTCATCATTCATCATTCAATGAGGGTAATGCATGTGGGAATGCAAACAGGATAATTTTGTTAGGGGCTCCAGTTCTTCCACCCATTCCGCTAAGAGGGATGTTAGGTCACGGGTTTGCCAACTATGATTCCATCTTCTTTAAATACCCTTTCGTTATTGTTGTTATCTTCTCGATTTGCTCTTTTATTTAACATCATCCACCAAAAGCCTTGTATGACTCAAATGGGCGCTTGGATGTCACAATTTCTTTGCATGGTCTCGATCCCTGCAAGATGTTCTAACACAAGGCTTACACTTCATAGGGCTTCTCAATACTTGAGCTCAATGGGTTATCCCTTGAAGTGCACAATGCCACTGGAAAGAGAGGAAAATAATCTGGATATGATTGAATATGCTTAGAAGATGCATGGATAATGCAGGCAGAGCTGTTGGAAACGGCTCTTCCAGCCAATGGTCAATGCTCAATCCTGAGTCCCTGACCAAACAGAAAACAGGAAAAAAGGCAAAAATATGAAAAGGAAAAAAAAGTACATGAACTTAACATACACCTATAAGATGCATATAGATGTGACATGTATGCACACGGACAGACATATTTTTGTACCTTCTGTGTATTTCTCCCTAAAGATCTATTAATTTACCTCCTCCTTTAGCCAGTTGACCTAGTCTGCGTCTGCGATTTCCTAAGGTTGGACTTTGGTTTGTTTTTTATTACTTTCAATGGAAATGTTTGTTATAATGTGAAATTGTGGGATCCAGTAAAAGGATCAGTTCTTTGACAGAAACCAAGTCTGGTCTTTGTGTTGTCAGCTGAATGTCTTGCATATTTCCTCCCCTAAGGAACATTCTTTTACATGCTTCTGGTTTGCTCCAACAGTTAGTAGCATGAATCTGGAATCTTGACTTAGCCTGTCATTTCCTAAGATTGGGCTAAATTACTTGAGCTAGTTTGTCATATGAAATTATGCGATCCCATAAAGGCCTTGTATTGCTACCCTCTGTTCATGGATAACTGGTAATGGTAAAATAGAAAAATGATACAATGACATATCAAGGAAGCCCTAGTCCATGTCTGCAGATATGTGAGATTATTTACAATGGGAACGTCTCTTACTCCTGCCCACAAGTGCACGCACATGCTCATGGATGTAAAAAAAATTTTTGTGCAAGATACTATTCAACAATGCCAAAGGCTTCGGTGACTGATTTTGTGCAAGACTGTTTAGGCGTTCATGCATTTCTGGTGCTTTTATCATTTGAAATGCTTTCTCATTACGTTCTAATTTCTCACGGATGGACATGATCACGTTTGCAACTAGAAAGTTCTTCTGTTTGAACTTAATATTTTCTAAAGGAGATTGCCAAGCATCCTCTTACACTCTGGTCATCAGTCCCTTATGAGCAGGTACAATGTTCAAGGATTCCCCACCATTTTGGTGTTTGGTGCTGACAAGGATAGCCCTTATCCTTACGAGGGTGAAAGAGCTGCTTCAGCAATAGAAAGATTTGCAATCGAGCAGCTTGAAACTATTGTTCAGCCAGTTGAAGTAAACGAGCTGACTAGCCCGGTGAGTGCCTTCTGTCATCTGCTTCAAGCTTTATCATCTGCTTCACGTTTAGGTATAGGATTACATTTATAGTAGCTAAACTTAAATTCCATTCGTCTCTGCTAGACTGTGATGGAAGAGAAGTGTGCAACATCTGCTATATGCTTTGTTGCTTTCCTGCCTGATATTTTGGATTCGAAGGCAGAGGGAAGGAACAAATACATAGAGACCTTGCTTTCTGTAGCAGAGAAGTTCAAAAAGCACGCATACAGGCAAGTTTGAGATCCAATTCTATGGTATGCTGGTTGATCTAGGATCTTGAGAATACTTTTATTCATGATATGCTCAAGTAGTTATCGTTTATTAACCAATTTAATTTGATGAATCGAAGGGGACAAAGGTTAATCATGGATATTCCCGGATATATGTATGCCGTTTAACCACCATTTACTGCATGGATGTTCTAGAAGAATGTAAAAATATAACAATGCCAGATAAACGTGTTGTATATGGGTTACAAAGATCTGAGGAAGTAATGGTAGCATAAAGGATATTACTTCAATATTACAATGAAGCCAGATGCCAGGGGATTTATTCATGCAAGTCTTTGGATTCTTGCAGCTATCTTTGGGTTGCTGCTGGCAAACAGGCTGCTCTTGAGACGGAGGTCGGTGTTGGTGGTTATGGCTATCCTGCATTAGTAGCTCTCAATGTAAAGAAAGCTGTATATGCTCCTTTGCGCAGTGCTTTTGAGCTCGAACATATAGTGTAAGTAAAGCATTTTTTTAGCGCTCTCTTGCATATTTTATATCCTTTTGTTTTTCTGCTTGACAACGTGCTTGGAATGATGTCGACTTCCAGAGAATTTGTCAAGGAGGCTGGTCGTGGTGGCAAAGGCAATTTGCCCTTTGAAAACGCTCCAGTCATTGTACAAACAGTACCTTGGGATGGCAAGGATGGTGAGGTTCTCGAAGAAGATGAGTTTTCTCTCGAAGAACTCATGGGTGAAGATACATCAAGCAAAGATGAGCTGTAAGACGAGCAAGTTAGTTCAGATATGAACAGAAGCAAATATTCTCTCAGAAGATTGAATTGTGAGATACTGAGATGATGGGGCCTGAGGAACAAGTAACCATTGATGTACGATGGGTTAACATTGTTTAGCAACAATCCTGTACTCTGTTGGGGCAAAATTTTTTGGAAGCGAAATTTTTTCGTCAAGGGTACAGATTTATCATACTTTTCTAATGTGTCTGTCCTTTATGTCCGATTGGAATAGGCTGGTTCAGACTGTTTCTGCTGTGTTTGATTTTCAGATGAAATGAGTGGTTAGGACTTTTCAACTATCCCGCGTAGTGTCTGGATTAGGTACTCAAAATGACCGGACACAAACAGGGAATCCTTCTATAGCTGCGATGTTTTCCATATGAGTGGAGAGAAGCTCCGTTCAGGCATTCGATCTGCACTTTTGTTCCTTCCTTGCATGCCAGTCCTCGAACCGTGGACGGTCTAGGGTACCATCATTTGCTATCACCACAACGCCCGGGCACAACTGGTTCTCTTGTTGAAAACCAAGAGAGTAGTAGAATATTAGAACCAGTAATCATGTAAATATCTCCACAAGAGAGAGAGAGAGAGAGAGATCCCTGTACTTTCTATCAACGTTTCAATAAAGAGTATACAATGAAGAATAATGAGTGCAGGAATTGAATATGAGATGCGCCCCATCTCCTGCCGCTTGCCTGACTGGTAATATTATGTCCTTAGGGTGAGGAAGAGAATGAGTGGGCGAGTGGATGTATTGGAAAGTCCAGGTGAATGATGAATCTTAGCGGGCAGAAAAGCTATTGCACCGTATAAACAGTTCAGCCTTGTCAGGAGGCGGTTGTGGGCCTGAACGTGCCAACCACTTTCAACTTCGTGGCGAATAGTTGTGGCCTACTCAGTAACCTGATCTGTCATTTTTTATTAAAATGATGGGCTGAGATGGCCGTTGGCCACCTCCACTTTAATCTATTACTCCAAAATTAAGGCAGTTCCACCAATTCAGACAAGTCCCCACTCCACACACATGGCTAGTTGAGTTCGCTTAAAGTCCTCACTGGGGCAATTTGTCTGTGGGTAATTATATAGGAGGTGTCCTGAAGTCTTACACCAAAGGGTAGTTTTAATAGAACATGGTACATGTCAACTCTCCATATTAAAGAAAAAAGACATCTTCAATTCAAGTTAATTTCGGATACTACTTGCCAAACCTAATCCCATGTTGTCATAAACTGCAACGTCTAAGTTCCATAGTGTTTTTTTTTTCTTTTCAAAAAGGTCCAAGCACTGAAAATAAATGTTGGATATTAGAAGGGGAATTTAAACCTATCGGACATCGTTAAAAAACAGTTGCTATAGGAGCTTTTTAAATATTTTATATGACAACAATGGTTCATAGTGTTTTTAGCAATAATTTATATGTGTGGTGTTCTCATTCACCAATAATATGCATCTTGCAGATTGAGATCCTCCTCATTAAAACATTGTGTTTAACCAATAAAGAAAGAAAAGCTAAACATAAAGAAAAAAAACGGGAACCACAATCGTGAATACCAAAATAATTCTTATAATTTTTTTAGCAATTGATTTTGTATATAGTTAATGTTTTTTAAAGAAAGAGGGTCCAGCCTAATTGGCAACTTGTCAACAACTTGCGGTTGATGATGAGTCAATATAAAACATAATTGATCAATTCAGTTGGCATTTAACTCTACATTTTTCGCTATCATTCTGTTCTGTCCTCAATCCCCTCAACCATTGCACATTAATTGACGAAATCAACTGCGTCGTTGGATTCATGATTGACCGCAGACCGCTTGATACCAATAGCCATTGGGACTATAATTTCTATGATTGAGGAATTTTCCAAGGGAAATGGCTTATGGCCTATGGGCCGGTTGGAGTTGAGAAAAAGTTTCCAGAAACTTATTTCAGGTTAAAAAAAGGCTTTGACAGAAAAATTATATAAAGGAGATCGCTGCTTGCTTGTGATGGATTCAAAAGACGTGGAGGGTATTCTCTCTCTCTCTCTCTCTCTCTCTCTCTATATATATATATATATATATATATATATATATATATATATATATATATATATATATATATATATATATATATATATATATATATATATATATTACTTGAATTTTCTTACCGTGAGCATGTCAGTACTTTTCTTTCGATACGTTAATATTTGCTTTAAAGGAAAATTGGAATCAACGAGCCGCTGGATGAATAAATATTTGAAATCTGTCACTAAAATCATCATGGAACTGCCACTAAAGCGTCACAAACCGTTGCTATGTCATTAACCATATAAATACCTTTGGCACCAGAATTTAAAATTTTAACTATCCCACAACATTCAGCAGGTGGCTGATTAGGAAATTTGGGCATGTCTAAAAAGCAAAATCAAAGAAATCCACGTTATATATATATATATATATATATATATATATATATATATATATATATATATATATATATATATATATGTATGTGTGTGTGTGTGTGTGTGTGTGTGTGTGTGTGTGTGTGAGAGGTGTGCCTCCTCCACGCTGGGCTACAAGCAATAGGAGAAAGAAAGGTGTCAGAGGCAGTTTAGGCATTCAGAGGCTTGAATTTTTTTTTTTAAAAAAAAAAACAAACTATTGTTCCTCATTGTTTTAACGAGCTTCCATAGAAACAGAGGGTAAGTGACAGCCTCTGCCGCAAAAGACCCAACTGCAACTTTCTTTTTAAACAGCGGGGCATCAGGATGACCTCTCAACCCGCAACCCAAAAGAAAAAAAATCCTCAAATAATACAGCCCGTCTTCTGTACACCAATTAACGAAGTGAGCCCGAAGTATGTGGTCACTTTTATCTTATAGGACATGGATTTCTCAAGTCATATTGTATCAGGCTGCATGAAGTGAGAACTGAGAAGAATGAGCATCCGGATGGCCGGATTATTTCAGATATATATATAATTTAGGATGACGTTATAAACATAACTTATATAATATCCACATGATCTATTGGATAAGTCCATTGGAAAATTCTATAATGACTTTACATAGTCTTATTTATTTATATACTAGATTTAAAGACCTACGTAAACATAAGGCTGTGTAATATCAAAACAGTCTTTCATGTTTCCGTGTGCAGAGAATGTTAACATATCCACCTTGTGAAAAATGTATAAAAATATAGTAACAAAAATTTTGACGTCTAGAGTGAATTTTATTAATCAAGGAAACTAATACCATAAATTTCAGAATGTTCAAATAAGAGGAAGCAGGGAGGTAGGTTCCCCACCTTTATTTCCAAAAAGATAAATATGAACAAGGTAAAAAAAATGGACATTACAAAAAAGATCATGTTTCTAGTACAAAGCTGCTAAAGGTAAGCATTAGTACACGATATCATGAACAAAGACAGAGCAGTAAGCAGATCACAATGTCTCTAAGTTCAGACTGTCCATGTTTTCTATCCAGCTTTCTATATCTTTTAAGAACCAGTCCAGCTTTGAGCGTGCAAGAGCACTGAGGATGCAAATGTTACAATGAGCAATTGGAACCGACAAATCACATGACATATAAACGGCAGCGTCCCGTGATGACATAGACAAATTGCATAATCTCCGTCGTTTTGGGTAAACCCGGTCTGAGTACCGGCTGAGCGGAGAAGCCCTGCCCCTCCTTCCATTATTGTAGGTGCAGCTGTACATTTTGATAGCAACCAACTCAAGTTCGCTCAAGTTCGTGTTTTTTTTTTTTTCCTCTAAGCTAATGCTTGTAAGATCTTGTATGTTTTCTGCATCTGACTTTATGGCCCTTCAACATTGAGTTATGGCCTTATGGGCCCATGGCACAAGTTTTTCACCATTTACCGAGATGGCCACCATTTTGTAGCGGGAGCCTCTGCAGGTCGACCACCATCAGATTCGTCCGGCTGGTATTTTTGCCTCTATCGATGGGCATAGCAAATGTCGTCTAATTGCGGAAACATGGATGGCCCTCAGCCTTGGGTCTGTTGCATCCGCTAGTCACCTATTCTGCCCATGAGTTTCTAGATTTTCCATGTTGCAGAGGAGAAAGCCGCAGGATCACCGTCCACAGGAACGGACTTGGTCAGCCTTGGGTCACTGCCGTTGGGCAAGACAGAGGGTGGCCGGTTGTCTATTTTTCCGGCGCGGTCACCGGCATTTGACAAACCGCCGGTGACCCACAACTTAAAAAAAAAAATGAAAAAAGAAAGAGGGGGTGGATGGGTTCCAAAAGGGCGTAGAAGGTGGGGGTCATTGTTGAGCAATCTGCTGGAACCCTTTTCCGGTGGCAGCCTTAGTTTACACAGGTCGAGCACTAATTGGCCAGCCTTACCACCACCCTCTAGAGGAATCATCTTCCGGTTGCATCGAAACTGGCACAACAATATCCCTGCGGCCCCTGTCAATTGTTGTCGCCATTCACGACAGAACTACCGCCCATTGGCAGGGACGGGTTCTACTGGTCCGTCCATCACTGCAGTTGGGCAAGGTGAAGGCTGGCAGGATGACTCTTTCTCTCGACTTCGCCAGTGTCCGCTAAATTGCTGGTGACCTTAAAAAGAAGAAAAAAAAAAAGTAAGAAGATCCCCCTCACCTACGGCTTCTCTGTTTACCCTACCGCATGTGCCACTTGATGAGGAAGTTGTTAATGTTTTGCGTCTCCGACATCTGGTGTCTGCCAACGACCCAACCCTTCATCTTCCATCCCGAAACTCTGACGGGCTTCGTTTTGGAATGGTGAGCGGTTTGGCCGACCATCCAACATTCGGCGTTCTGGTCATCCTTGGAGCTTGGTCGCCACCGCTGCTTGCTCTGGATGCCAACGGGGTGGCCAGACGGAGTAACGGGGATCGCCGGTTTTCAAAAATTAATTTAGCTGTTTGCTTTACGCTATGTCCTGCATGAATTGAATAACTTTATATTAAGCTTGTTAGAAAATTGAAATATTGATATTCAAAATGTAAAACTTTAATCGAATCATGTTTGATCCTACCAAAGTGAGTGACCGTGATTAATTGAGAAAACTTTTCACTATAAAGAAAAATAAACATTTAAGTTTTATATTCAAAATATAAAACTTTAATCGAATCATGTTGTGATCCTACCAAAATGTTTGTGGAACCATTAGTGAAAGCATTGTCACAAAAGACGTGGACGGGTATAATACGGCGATGAAAAAAACGGGTATAATACGGCAAAGCCGAAAATCTCGGGAATAAGATGGGAAAAAGACTGCAAATTTTTAAAAAATAAATAAATAATCCTGATAATTATATAAAAAGAAAGTAAATGAGAAATTAAAAGAAACATTGAAAAATGACTAGATAAGCAACACATTAAAATTAGATAATGAAATGACAAATACACAACTAACAAAAGTTTTTTGCCTTCATCGCTTTACAACACAAATGAAGTCATTTCAGTTGGAAAGTGAAAAAAACATGTCCTAATCGTCTTTCCAAGAAGTGGAGTCATCTTCTTCATTTATTGTACGCCTTGAACTTGAAGCTCTTTGTCTTTCACTTTCATCAATATTTTTCTCTTCTGAATCTGAAGACAAGTTCGCTGTCTCATTATTTAAGCTTTTTTTTTCAGCAAATGGGTTCACATGTTCAATGTAGATAGCTTTTTCATTGGTCTTCTTCAATTCTGGAGCCATGCTTTGCAAACATATTCATTCTAATGAAGACCAAATTTGTTAATCTTGATGGTGCAAGATTGTTTCTTTTCTTCGTGTTAGTAGCATCAAATGCACTCCAATTTCTTTCACAGGCTGATGCGCTGCATGGTTGACTTAAAATTTTGATTGCTACACTTTGAAGCACAGGAACAGAAGAACCGAACATCTCCCACCAGACCCCTATTATAATTAGAAAACAAAACAAAATTTAAAAGAAGGGCACAACCAATAATGAATGTTGATTGCATAATAGAAAAACTAGTAAAATGAGACACTTACGTGGATGTGTAGTATGAATAACTGTCATGGCTAATCCCTCGCGAAACAACGTAGGATCCTTGTTATGGTATGTGACCAACTCATTAGCTATTTCAGAAAATTTTTCAAGAGGAACAAGTTTTTTTGTCACTATATCCAAACCCTCACGAACTTCTTCATCCATTGTGACCATTTTTTTTCCAAAATAAAAGAGGATTTAAAAAAGCAGCTGCAACATGTACTGGATTGTGCAAGTTACGAGCCCATCTCCTATCAATGATTTTCCAATATGGTATATATTGTTCCTTCTTGTCCTTACTTGCAGCCTTTATAGCTTCTTTAGCTCTGTCAAGTGCCTCGTATAAATATCCCATAGTGGATCCTTCTCCATCTACCATTTTCAATACTTTCACTAATGGTTCCACAAACATGATTATTTCTTTTCCCATATTCCAAAAATCTTCATTTTGAATAAGATGTGTAATATCTCTTGCATGATCTTTTTCCACTTCTTCGACAAGTCTCCAATCATTTGAGGCAACCATGAACCTCAAATTTTCTTCTTGTTTTAAAATAGAATGTAAACAAGTGAAATGAGAAGCAAACCTTGTTGCACTCGGCCTTTTCAACTCAGCTCCCTTTGTGTAAGTTCTCATTACATCTAAAGCTTGCTGCTTATTGTATATGAATTTAACAATTTGTCTAGCTTTTGTCATGATGGATGCTACATTTTCCAAAGTATCAATATCTTCAAGCATTAAATCAATGCAATGAGCAGCACATGATGTAGTAAAAATATTTGAATACCTTTCTTCAAGGATAAGTTTTGCCCTTCTGTAATTGCTTCCATTGTTTGTCACAATCTGTATAACATTTTTTGGCCCTATTTCTTCAATAGTTGAAGATAAAAATTCAGTTATAAGTTCTGCATTCTTAGGAACCTTTTCTACATGTTTTGCTTTCCAAAATATTGTACCTATTGGACAACTTACCAATAAATTTATGTATGATCTGTTTCTAATTGTATCCTTCCAAATATCTGACATAATAGTACACCCATAATGTGCCCATGTAGATTTCATTTCTTCAATATATGCATCAACCTCTTTCCTTGCATCATCTAGTAGCCTTTTTCTCGCTGTTTCACTACTTGGTGGAAAGTATCCTGGGCCATGCTGTGAAACAGCAACAACAAAATTCTTGAAATCATTCGATCGAAGTAAGTTGAATGGCAAATTGTTCATAGACATAGCTTTAAAGAGGAGCCTATCAATATTATCCTTTTCTTGTTTCCTGAACATGTTTGAAATTGTCTGAAGTTGTCCTCCTTTAGTCGATGAGTTTGAACCGGAAGAACCTAAATGTGGTCCACTTGCACTTGAACTTATTCGGAAGCTTGACATTTTTCCCTTTTTTGTAGGCTTCTCGTTCATACCTTCAACAACTTTTTCTGCCATTTGTTTGACATTGTCTGGCACTTGATGACATATAGCAACATCATGACATGAAAGACAAGCTAAATGATACTTAAACCGAGTGATTCCTCCTGTATATTGTTCTCCACAAAAATTGCAAGCCAATTTTCCATCTTCTTGTACTTGTGCATATTGCCAGAATATGTCCTTTGCTTTAGGCATGATTAAAATTTAAAATTTATCACCACCACCTAAACCATTCAACAAATTAACAAATTAAGAAAGAATCCAATCAAAGAACTTAGTTCAAGGCTTCAAGGCTTCAAGGAATGACGAGAGAGATGTAAAGGCATATTTAGAGTCTTAGACATGAAGTCATGAATTAATCGATCCTTGGAAGAAGAAGATGAACATGTCAAGTTGTCAACGACCCATAAGCCATAACTGAGGTTGAAATTTAACCATGCCTAATTTTGTATGCACGATGAATGAACAATTTGTTCCAGAATATCAGTCATTTCAGGAACTTCCAGGCAATCCACATCTAAACATACTCCATTCCCTAGTTTAGCAATCTGTGGAAGTTCAGTTAGAGTACTAGAGTCATACACTATGCAGTAGGCAGCAAATTTACTTCTATTTGGTTGGCCTTGGATCTGAGATTTGCAAGCATGTCTTGCCGCCGATGAAGTTCCTTCTCTGTTCTGTAATCAACAACCAATTTCCACCCAAAAAAAAAGAAAAAGAAAAACTGATGTCATTGTTTTGAAAAGGTAGGAATTTCTCCCACACTTAACTCCATGTCAACAAACTTTAGTTGCAGTTACTGAATGTTGAATTGCATCATGTGGGTAAATTACTAATTTACTAGCTCTAAGTTTGAACTTCTATAGGGAAACATTAGTCTGTTAATAAGATCTTAGATCAGCCAAATTTAATCTCCCCTTGATTAACCAAAAAATAAACCATAACAAAGCACATTGTAGATTACATGTCCATTCTTTGTTCCCTTTTCTAAGTTCAAGTTTTTCAAACAAATACATTCTAAATGCAAGGATACAATTTAGTCACGTGTGCTTCAGTTTCAGGAAGAAACGAAGTGGCATCCAAAACATACAACATGACATAAAGGCATAAATCAGTCAGGAGTATATATATAATGTATAACACTGCCTAAATAACAGCAACCAAACAGGCTGTAAAAGGAAAACCAGCGTCAGTGGTGGAGAGGGCCGATGTGGGCACCAGCCCACTAAATTTTTTAATCCTTGAAACGATTAAAATTGTAATCTTCTAGCTACCTGTGAAAGATCTGTGCTGAAGATAGAGCAAAAACAGAGAATGGAGCAAGCAAAAAGCAGAGGAACCAGCAGAAGAGGAGACACAGGGAAGACAGTGGAGAAAGAAGCCATTCTTCAGAGTTTTGTAATGACGAAAACCAGTGCAGTACAATAATTGGCAGATTAGCTTAAGCAAAATATTATAGTGCAGGTGAAAACCGAGAAAGCAGACCATTCTTCAGAGGACGGTGAAGCATCAAAATCATCAGCACAACGAATGCAAAACATCAATCGCAGAAGGCACATCAGAGTCGCCCTCAAAGAGAAAGAGAAAGAAACCACAAAAAACCCCTCCTGCTCTTCCTCGACCTCAGAAGGCACATCAACATGAAATTTTAGCGTAGAATGAACAATATACCTAAGAACGAAGGAAGTTGATGAAAGTTTGAAACCAGCCGAATCTGCCCTCCTCTTCAGCCGATTGAGAGGTGAGGTCGAGGAACGGACGAAGGAAGAACTGAAGAAGTCCTCACCTCACTCGAAGTCTCGAAGAACCCTGTTATGCCTCTCTGTCTTGAAGCAGCGTTCGAAACTTCGAAGCCCTCTTTTCGATTTCAACTTTCAAGTTAACCCTAAGCCCTCTTTTCTTATGTTAAGGTTAAAATACCTTTTTGCCACTGAAAGGTGAACATGTTTAAAAAACAGCCAACGTCTTAAAAAAATTACAAGCTATGCCATTTTGCACTCGCTCGTTAAAGAAAACGGAAAAATGCGTTTTATACGCGTTTTTTATTTTTTGCCATTTTTTTCAAAAAAACGCGTCTTTTTGCCGTTTTTTTCGGCTGAAACTTTTCCGACGTTAAATACGCATTTTTTTTAATATAACACCGTTTTTTGTGACTTTAAACGCACACGAAGAACTATACCACTGAAAAGTAGTATGTCATGTTCAAGAGAATAAAGAGGGCAAAATAGAAAGATTAGCATTTCAAAATTTTAGCTAGTTGCACCAAAAGGTGTTTTGCTTTCATTAATGTTGTGTTTGATCTTTTTTAGTTTTACCAAATATAATTGAAGTGGGATACGTGTGCATGTTAGGTATATTACCAAAGGGATATCTATCTCACGGGGTGACAACTTTCAGCCCCGTGCGGCACGGCAAGAACCTAATTGCCGTAAACCTTCAAACCACCGAAAGGGGCGCAAAGGTAGTTTTGGAAAACAAGTGCATAAAGAATGCTTTGTGAATAAAGAAATCTTGTAATATATTCAACTTAGAAGATCTGTACATCACAAGAAAGATAAGCAAGGAGAATGATCTCAACTTTACTTATATAATAGGATTGTCGAAGCCGCTTACAGGATTCCCATGCCGACCACCCAAAACTAAGAATCCCAATATATAACACTTAGACCAGTGAAAAAGTACTCCCTTACAAGTAAACAAGCGTAAGCAAAGACTCAACATAAGCAAAGGAAGTACAATGCAAAACAAAGCAAAGGACTTTACAGACTCTTAGACACAGGAGAACAGACTCCCCCCTTCAAATCAAGCGCCGTCCTCGGCGCCAGCAGCTTCATGATAGGCTTTGACTTCCAGCGGGTAGCGCTGCTTCATACAGAAGGTGTACTCCCAGGTTGAATTTTGTTTGTCTATCCACTTCACTTGGTACTTCTTCGACTCTCCTAAATCGTTTGTTTTGTGCCGAAGAATTTCCTCCAGTTGTCGGTCCGCCGCTCGCTTGGTCGATGGGGCTCGTTGCAATATCGGGTCTTGTTCTGGGACGCTTCTCTCAGGGTCTTCTTCATCGAAGTAGAAGGTCTTCAGGTTACAGACATGGAACACTGAATGCACCTTAAAGTCTGGTGGCAAGTCTAATTTGTAAGATAGCTTCCCGATTCTCTTCAGCACTGTAAAGGGTTCATACTTGCGGATTAATGACATGTGTCAACCACAGAAAATGCCCATGTGATCACGATAGAGCTTCACGAGTACTTGATCACCAACCCGAAATTCCATTGCCCTTTGATTCCGATCCATGAACTTTTTCATCTTCTTGGCAGCCTTGTGTAAGAACGCCTTTGCCATCTCCATCTGTTCCTGCCAATCGCGAATGAACTAGTAGGCAAAAATGGGTCGTCCCTTCTCTTAAGCGGCAAGGGTATGAGGCATCAGCGACTGTTGTCTGGTGGCTATCTCGAACTGACTATGTCCAGAAGACTCACTCTTCTGTAAATTGTAGCAAAATTGAGCTACATCCAACAATTTCACCCAATTCTTTTGATTCGCGCTGACATAGTGCTGAAGGTATTGTTCCAACAATCTGTTGATCCGTTCAGTTTGGCCATCAGTTTGAGGGTGAAAACTTGTTGAGAATAATAGATCTGGACCCAACAAACGAAATACTTCACGCCAAAACTTTTCTGTGAAGTGAGCGTCCCGATCACTCACAATGCTTTTCAGCACGCCCCAGTGCTTGACTATATGCTTCACAAATAACTCCGCTGTCTTCTCCGCGGGACATTCTTTAGAGGCTGGGATGAAGGTGGCATATTTTGAGAATCTATCTACAACGACAAGGATGGAGCTGAAGCCGTCAACTTTAGGTAAGCTGACGATGAAGTCCATGGAGAGGCATTCCCACGGACGTTCCATAATAGGAAGAGGCTCCAGTAGACCGGTAGGCTTTTGATTTGTTCCATTGTCCTGCTGGCAGATTAAGCATGTTTTCACGTATGCTTCAACGTCTTCGCGCATCTGTGGCCAATAGTAACCACGTTCGAGGAGCGCCAGTGTCCGCTCCTGGCCAGGATGGTCAGCCCACAATGAGTCATGACATTCCTTCAGCAATTCCCACCAAAGATTGCATCATCTAGGTACGAACACCCGTCCGCCTTTTGCCATTAGAAGTCCATCCTGCAACCAGAATCGTCGCGTTTTCCCCTCTTCAGCTGTCTTGACCAAATGCTTGGCCACAGGGTCCTGCTTCATGCCTTCTCGAATCCGCCCGAGAAGAGCACTCTCGAGTTGTGCTTTGGATGATGCTGTCCGAGTAGCTGCCAACTCTGCCTTCTGACTCAGCGCATCGGCTACGACGTTTATCTTCCCTGCCTTGTACTCCAAGGCGAAATCAAATTTCGCAAGGAATTCCTGCCATGGGGCCTGCTTCGAGCTCAACTTCTTTTGAGTCTGGAAGTAGCTTGTGGCTACATTATCAGTCTTTACCACAAACTGGGCCCCCAACAAGTAATGCCTCCATGTGCGAAGACAGTGGTTAATGACTGTCATTTTTCTTTCGTGCACGGGATACCGTCGCTCCGCGTCTTTCAGCTTTCGGCTTTCATAGGCAACTGGGTGACCTTCCTGCATCAACACTCCACCAATAGCAAAATCTGATGCATCTGTCTGGACTTCAAATCTCTTCGTGTGGTAAGGTAACCTGAGCACAGGCTCTTGTGTGAGGGCCTTCTTTAACTTTCCAAAGGCATCTTCTTCAAGTTCTTCCCAAGTCCATGTTCGATTCTTCTTCAGCAAGTCAGTGAGAGGTGCAGTTATCAAATAATACCCCTCAATGAATCACCGATAGTAATTCATCAAATCAAGAAAAGAACGTAGTTCCAGTACATTGGTTGGCGGTTTCCAGTCTTGAATTACCCTCACCTTTTCTGTGTCCATTCGCAGCTGACCTTTTCTGATAATATGACCAAGAAAACTGATTTCTTGTTGGCCGAATAAGCACTTCTCGCGCTTCACATATAGTTCATTTTCCTTCAACACCTTGAACACTGTCCGCAGGTGTCCCACATGATCTCCTATGGAGCTGTTGTACACTACAATGTCATCAAGATAGACTACCACGAACTTATCTAAGTACATATAGAATATCTTGTTCATTAGAGTAAAAAAAGTGGCTGGGGCATTCGTCAACTCGAACGTTATTACCAAGAATTCAAAGGCACCGTAGCGAGTGACACAAGTTGTCTTCGGCTCGTCGCCGTCAACAATCCGAACTTGCCAATATCCTGATCTGAGGTCTAGCTTGGAAAATACCTGAGCTCCGCCTAGTTGATCAAACAAATCTGCAATCAAAGGTAAGGGGTACTTGTTCTTCACTGTTACCTTGTTCAGCACCCGATAATCCACACATAACCTTTTGGAGCCATCATGTTTCGCTTCGAACAACACTGGTGCACCAAAAGGAGCTTTGGAGGGTCTG
Organism: Nymphaea thermarum; assembly: GCA_011799765.1. Classification (NCBI taxonomy): domain Eukaryota; kingdom Viridiplantae; phylum Streptophyta; class Magnoliopsida; order Nymphaeales; family Nymphaeaceae; genus Nymphaea; species Nymphaea thermarum. Next base: position 24,019 of record JAANDH010000955.1, read on the forward strand.
ATTATACTTCCAGCTAACATTTTGTCCAGTTGTCGCCAAAGTTCTTTTAACTCTGTAGGGGCCATTCGATAAGGTGCCATTGCCAGGGGTTTGGCACCAAGAAGGAGTTCTATAGCATGATCCACCTCACGTCGAGGTGGCAGCCGTCTAGGGAGCTCCGCAGGCATTGTCCCTGCGAATTTCGCTAAGACAGGCGCAAGCGCCTCTGGGACCAAACCAGGGGAGTCATTAGTCACTTCCCTGATTGCCACCAAGTACGTCTCTTCACCGTGCTTCAGGTCTTTCTTCAACTGAAAAGCAGATATCATTGCGGCTTTGCCCTTATCTCTCTTAACCGATACTGCTGGAACCATACAAGGAGACTTCTCGTCCATTATACTGATACTGCGCAAGTACAACATTGGGACCATCTTTGCCAAATTGAGGATCTCCATGCCTAGGATCATCCGAAAATCACCCAGCGGGACCACCGAGAAGTTGGTCCTTCTTGACCAACTCTCAATCTTCACAACCGCATCCCGGGCTATTCCATGGATGGGTTTTGCCTCTGAGTTCACCGCCTTCATTCGTAACTCTCATTTCTCAAGGGTGAGGCTCAGTCTCCTCGCCTCCTCATCTGAAACGAAGTTGTGCGTGGCACCCGTGTCTACCATAGCCATAGTATAGCCATAGTAGGCCTTTCATTTACCAAAATTTCTAGGTACATGAGCTCGTTGGAAGGTATCGCTATCACCTTCGCTTTCTCCTCCTTTTTTATGGTGTTCAGAAGTTGAAGTGCACCCATCTTTGGTCATTCTCCTTCTTTCATTCCCCTTCTTCACCTTGTGCCGCATTAGCAGATTCTCTTGAAGAGCTTGCTTGATTGTTCCTGTTTAGACGCTTTGGACATTGCCTGGCTAAGTGGCTACCTTCGCAAAACCAACATTTCAACATTCTATCTTGAGAGTTGTCATTTTTGCGAAAGAAAGTTCTCTTCTCGACTTGATGCTGAGTCGATGATCCATCTTTACGTTCCCGTTGATCCTCCTTCTTTCTTCCATGCTCAGGTTTTTTTGCAGGCTTGAAGGCGTTAGTGTAGTTCTTACGTTGGGTATCGGCCAAGTGTTTTGCTACCACATAAGCATCTTCCAAGGTTTTTTCCACTTTGGATTGTGCCCACGACTGAAGTCCCAAAATAAACCAATTTTGTTTATCTTGTTTCTGCATATCTGCTAAGTCTAACATGAGCCTCTGATAGGCCCTCACATAGTCCCGCAAAGATCTCGTATGTTTCAATTCACCGACCATTCGATAGGCATGGCGTGTCGCATTCGGGGGCATGAAGTAAGTCCTTAACTCTCGCTGAAAATCATCGAAAGTGTTTATTGTGCAGATCCCCTTTTGAATGTCGAGTTGTTTCCTTCTCCACCAAGCCAAAGCATCACCTTCGAGTAACATGGCAGTGGTTTTGACCTAAAGGTCATCTCCCACAATGCCCTGAAGGTCCAAGTAGAATTCCACTTGAAACAAAAAGTTGTCGATTGCTCGACTGTCCCTATTCCCGTTGTATTTTGCGGGCCTTTGTATGTCGACCCTTGGTAGTCGATCATCACCTCCACCTCCACCTACAGAGACTTGTCGCTATAGCGTGCAGTTCTTTATCTGAAGTTACTTGACTTCAACTTGCAACGCGGTCACTGTGTCAGTAAGTGACTGATTCATGGCCACAAGATCGGCCATTTGCACCCGCAAGATTTTCATCTCGTCTTTTATTTCACCGAAGGACTCAGCTGTATTACCCAATGCTTCTTCATGAGTAGTTACGTCGGTAGCCAGCTTGTTCACCATCTCAGCCAGGTCTTCCTGACCCTAGGATGTACCCATCTCGTCGGACTGGGCTACTCTCTTGCCCTTGGTGTTTCGCAGATTATATTGAGCCACCAAGACATCTTCTTCGATCAACGATCGCCGACGTGTAGTTCTACACTGACTCTTCAATCGCTTCCCCAGATTGAGCAGAACCTGGGGCTCTGATACCAGTTGTCACAGGGTGACAACTTTCAGCCCCATGCGGCACGACAAGAACCTGATTGCCGTAAGCCTTCAAACCATCGAAAGGGGCGCAAAGGTAGTTTTGGAAAACAAGTGCATAAAGAGCGCTTTGTAAATAAAGAAATCTCACAATGTATTCAACTTAGAAGATCTGTACATCACGAGAAAGATAAGCAAGGAGAATGATCTCAATTTTACTTATATAGGATGGCCAAAACCGCTTACAGGATTCCCATGCCGACCACCCAAAACTAAGAATCCAAATATATGACACTTAGACCAGTGGGAGAGTATTCCCTTATAAGTAAACAAGCATAAGCAAGGACTCAACATAAGCAAAAGAAGTACAATGCCAAACAAAGCAAAAGACTTTACAGACTCTTAGACACAGGAGAACAGGGATGACCCATTATATTTTCCTTGAAATTGTGAACATTAAAGGGCCTTGCACTTTACTTTTTTCATTCATTGTTTTATGTAATGCATGTGAACTTGTAAATGTCTTTTATTCTTTTGGAGTGCCTAGTTCTGTTTTTATGCATGACTCTAATGGGATCCCTCTTCTTGATGGATCAAATTTCAATGAATTGAAAGGAATTGTGACATTCACTTTATGGTATATGGTTTTAGATCTGGCATTGCGAAAGGAGTTTGCAACTCTTACACTACAAAGTACACATGAGGAAAAGATGTTTTTTGAAAAGTGAATGCTCTCTAATTAACACCATTTGTTGTTTCTGCAATCTAGAGTCACAAGGAGCATACAAGGTGTATTTCCACAATGTAGAACCGTGGAAAATGTTTGTTGACGCCATTGAGGTGCAATTTGTTAGCTTTAGTAAAGCTAGAACCAATTCCTTGATGTTTAAATTGATATCCATGAAGTACACTAGAAGGAGTATTATTTGTCAGCATATTATGGAAATGAGGAACATAGCAACACAATTGAATGACATGAAGTTGACAATATTTGACTCTTTTTTGGTGCATTTCATTTAGACATCTTTTCTGATAGAGTATGTGCCTTTGAAGATATCCTACACACATGTTACTCAAAGGAAAGTTAATGAACTCAAGTCCAAATGTGTTGAAGAAGAGGATAGACTTCAGGGTGAAAAGGTACATAGTGCATACAGAGGTTCTCACTAGGACTTTAGCAAGTACGGACCCAGAAGGAACCTTATGAAAATGGTGTTGGAAGGAAGCCCATCAGGAGAAGATACTTTTCAAACTAAGCAATCAAGTTTGGCTCCCATAAGGTGCTTCTTTTATAAGAAGAAGGGACATAGAAAGACAAATTGCATGAAATAAAAGAAATGGTTAGAGAAAAAATAATAATGTCATTTGTTTCTCATGAATGTAATTTATTGCATGTTCCTGTAAATAGCTGGTAAATTGACTCAAGTGATCCAATACATATTGCTCATGTTGTGCAGGACTTTCTGAGTGGAAGAGAACCAACAACATGAAAGAAGCATCTTTTTAGGGAACAAGATGCGTTCATGTGTAAGGTTGTTGGGACTTGCCAAGTTATACTTGCTTCATTTGGGATATTTATGATGTATTTTTTGTGTCATCATATATAGAAACCTCATATCTATATCAAAATTAGACAGATTTTGATTTTGATTGAAGGTTGTAAAAACCAAAATGTATATATATATATATATAAGTTTTGGTCTTTTGTGTGATAGTTTGTATAAATTAAACATAAAAACCCAAGAAACATTAGTTCTGAATTTGCATTAATTGGCAATAAATGTGGTATCATAAATGCATTGATGACTCTTACATGCTTTGGCACTGCAAACTAGGTCATCCCTCTTAAAAGAGAATAAAGATACTTGTAAATAAATAGATTTTAAAATCTATAGATTTTATAGATAATGTTCCATCTGTTGATTGTATAAAGGCAAATCAAACCAATACATATAAAGAAGATGCTGCAAAAAGTAATAAGAGACTAGCGATATCCATATGGAAGTAAGTGGACCTTTACTTCTTATTATACTAACAAAAGGTATTTTGTCACTTTTGTTGATGGCTATTCATGATATATGTAGCACAACTTAATATGTGAGAAATCAGTCATACGTCAAGCTTTTAAAGAGTTTAAGAAAGAAGTAGAGAAACAAACCGATGAAGTAATCAAGATAGTTAGATCAGATAGAGGTAGTAAGTATTATAATAGATTTTACTGATATTGGAGAAATGGAACAACCACTAGTATGATTTATAAAAGAAACAAGCATCATACCTCAATATACTATGCTTGGTAGTGTCTATCAATTTGGCATAATAGAAAGGAGAACACTTATGCTTACACAAATGATTAGACATATGTTCAATTTTTCTACTATTCATGTTCTTCTGTGGAGAGAAGCTCTTCAAATAATAGCACATAGTCTAAATAAGGTTCTTAGTAAAGCTGTATCTGAAACTTCGTATAAGTTGTAGACAAGTAAGATACCTTCCCCACCACAATAAGGTCTCTACTAAAGATGCATTACTAAAGCTAAACTATATAAACCCCACATAAATGCCTTTGATTGTAGAACAACTAGGGGTATTGTCATTGGTTATCTAGAAAGATCGAAGGGATATAGATTCAACTATCCATTTCACGTGCCAGATATTGTAGAAACAAATAAAACTAAATTCTTAGAAGATGGTTCAATTAGGTTGAATACATTACAAGACCTAAAATTTGAAGAATTACAGAATACATAATATAAGCCTACGGAAGAAAATACTAAAGAATTTGACTTTATTACATTTTATGCCAATGCAGCATATAATTGTTTGCATCCCCAAAAATTCTTTTGGTCTTTGGAGTGCTTCAGAAAAATTATATTTTATTTTTTTTGAAATGAGAGAGAAAGAGACTCGCCCATCGGTACAAGGATTGACCGTTCCCAGTGCTTTTACCGGGGGTAATCAATCTAAGGGCTATGTTTATTCTTGATGCATTTCGTTTTGGTTTAAACATCTTTTTATTCTAAATGTGGTATGGTGTTTGAAAAAATGTTGAAGATTTGATGTTTCAAATTTTTGAGAAAGTTTTGAAGAATCATTTTGAGTGTAAAACATTTTGATTTGATAAATTTTGAATTGAGAAATCTTTAAAAATATGATTTCGAAAACTTCGAAGATCACCTTTTGAAGCCACTTTAGTGTTTTCTTAAGACTTTAAATAGGTTTGAGATTTTGTTGTAATTTGGTTACTACCTAACTAAAACTCAATCTCATCTTGCTTAAGTGTTTTTAGAGAGGTGCTTGTGAAAATTCATGATTTTCATAAGTGAATGTGAATGTATGAATGCATTGACCCTACATGATTAAAAGCAAATCACTCATTCTTGTCATAACATTTATCTAAAAGCATTCTTACCATCATATGTGATTTAACATTATTTTTATTTAAATGATTGTCATAAATATTTTTATGAAAAGAGAAAAAATTTCAAAATAGAATGAGGTTGTAGAACTTTATGCATGATTTCAATATTGCGTCATTACTTAAGTTTTGGTCTTGGTGAAGTCGACAAATGAGAAATTTAAAGCTTAGATCTTGAGATAAAATATTCGAAATAATGGAAAAGAGAAAATAGAGGAATAGAAAGAAAGAGAGAGATATACGTATATATATATATATATATATATATATATATATATATATAAGCTCATGAAAGGAAAGTATTAACTCGAATGAAGAGAGAGAAGAAGATTTTAGAAAGAGAGATAGAAGAATATATATATATATATATATATGAAAAATTGTAAAAAATATATTTAACTCATAGAGAGATATAAAAGATTCTTGAGAGAGAAAATAGAATACACCTATATATTCATTGATATGTATATGTATATGATTTTTTTTTAAAAATGTTAAATCACAAAGAGGGAAGGACAAAAGAGATAGTCATGTGTGCTCGTATATGTATATAACATGTATATACGTGTATGCTTTCATGAGAGTTGAAAACAAGAAATAACTTGAAAATATCTTAACTTTGATTTTTCTATGTAAGCCAGAGAGGAACTTAGGCTCATGCAAGAGCCTAGGCTAAGTCTCTAAGGCCTCATTAAAGAGAGGTCTTGTTTACTATTTTTGTTTTTTTAAAAAAAAACATAATTCCAAATATTTGTATACGTAAGCACAAACCATGTTTGTTACAATAAAATATATTTCTCCCACCATTGGGTATGGAAGAAAATCAAATACGCATGAAATGGAAAGCAGCTTAATAAAGCACTCATTGGGGTTCCTAATCTGGTGATTAAGAGAAAAACTAAACATGAGAATGTCATGAAGATGCATTTTAACATGTACATATTTGTGAAGGGTTCTTCCAAGTTGAACAAATTCCAACCTCAAAATCAACATAATAACGAAGAAATCTCAACCCAAACACTCATTCTCACCATGCATTTGCTCATTGATTAAGAAAAATTAATCTATCATGCATGAGCACCATCTCAAACATAAACTATGAATAAAGCAATATAACAAGCATATTTTTGAAAATAAATGAAGAAATGAAACTTATTTCACCTTGCTCATACTCTCGGTGCACTCAAGAGTAACTCTCGACTCTAGATAGAAAATCTTTAAAGCTTTCTTGCACGGCCATGAGGAGGTGGCAAGAGGAAACCAAAATAAATGAAAACAAAAGGAGGACTACATACTTCTAATATAAATGATTTTAAGAACGAGTCTCCTTGAATGATCCTAGGGTCGCCTTGGGTGAAGCTCCAAAATGATGAAGATATTCATCCAAGAGATCTTCTAGTGCTCCCTTGAAGGATTGGAACTTGGAGAAGTTTGCTCCCAAGGTTGAAGAAAAAGAAGAAATGAAGAGAGATAGTAAAGAAAACTCTAAATCTTCAAGTGAGAAAGTACTAGAGGTTCTCCAAGGGTTAGCTCATGCCTAAGAGAGGAGATTGTGGGACTATTTGTAGAGAATTTTGGAGCCAATACTTAAAAGTTGATTTTTTTTTAATTTAACAATATTTTCATGTGAATTCCAAATATTTTTGAATGATTTGTTTATTTTTTAAATAGGCTTGGACCAAGTGGGATTGGCCTTTAGCCCTACAAATACCCTTTTGGGGTGTGGGCAGGGCTAATGCCCACCCAACAGGCCCAAAACCTCCCCAAGGGACGTTTTTGGCTAGAAAGAGAGCTTGCACAGTGCACAAACCCTAGTTCCGCGCCACTGCGTGCGACCATAAGGGGTGGATTTTGCCCATTAGTTTCCAGGAGGTCTGTTCATAAAAAGAACCATAAAATCATTTTTTTAAATGTGTATAAAAATGATTTTTGTTACAAATAGGAGCTGACTCCATCTTGAGTGATTTCAGGTTTGTTTTATATCTGGATTGAGTTCGATTGGTCGCCGACGCGTTCTAGTGAGTGTTTTCATCTCAAAAATACATTTTTGTCTCGAGAACAAGGCATAAAATGATGGGGAGGTCCGTGCATGTGTGCATGGCACTCGATAGTACCAAATTTTGTTGTTTTGATCTAAGTTTTAGATTTTGAGTTTGAAATTCTCGGTTTGGATCTAGACTTGGGTTTTGGATCTAATTTGGATCCAAGTGTTAGATTTTGGATTTAAATCTCGTGTCTAAAGTTGGGTTTTGAATTTGAATCTTGCGTTTGGACTCAGACATGGGTCTAGAGATTTGTTTTGGATCAAATGGTGGTGAATTTATTTTGGGTCTAGGGTTGGGCTTAGGGTCCAAAAATTAAAATGAAATAACTGAGAATTTTGAGCAAAAATGGAATACAGTCCTTTTGGAACAATTTGGGGGTGATAACAGTAATGTACCAAACCAAAATGAATCAACCTTGGATCATGCTGATGAGCAAGAATGAGGTATTCATGTTCACAATAAGTTTATATAGATAGGTACATGATCGAAGATCAATTTGAATAAGAAAACATGCTATTTCACATGATTACGTATTGTATCTATAGAATTTTGATGATTTTAGAGATATCGATGAAGATCCTCAGACATTTACAGAAGTTATATAAAGTAAACAATATGTGTGTTGGATAAATATCATGAAAGAAGAGTTTGACTTTATGGCCAAAAACCATATATAAAGTCTTGTTAAATTGCTAGAATGAGTAAAACCAAAGGATGTAAATGAGTCAATAAGACTAAAAGGACTTTAAAGACAATATTGAAAAGTAGAAAGCAAGACTAACTACTAAATATGGTTCACATAGATGGAGGACATAACCTATAATGAGACGCATTTTCCGGTCTTTACTAAAAAATCAAATGAGACTAGTTCTTGTCCTAGTATCTTATTTTGACTTAGAGTTAAACCAAATAGGTGTTAAAATGACTTTTTTGAATGCATATCTAAATGAAGAAATTTATATGGAACAACCTCAAGGATTTTTTGAGAGCAATAGAGATAATTTAGTTTGCAAGCTTAATAATCAATTTATGGTCTTAAATATGTCACCCAACTATGGTACATCAACTTTTCTAAAGTCATTGTGACATTTGGGTTTACAAAAAACATTATTGGCCTATATATACACATTGAGCATAGTGGGACCAAGTTCATAATTTTGATATTGTATGTTGATTATTTTATGCTTGCAACTAATGATATATGTAAATGCTAACGAAAACCAAATGATTTCCTGCATCTTATTTTGAACTTAAAGATATGAGGTGAGGCATCTTATGTTCTCAGCATTGAGAGTCATTGAAATAGAAGTAAAAGAGTTTTAAGTTTCTCTCAAAATGCATATATCAATAAAATGATTAAGAGATATGGAATGGAGAATTGCTCTCATACTTCAGCCCTTATAGCTAAAAGGGATAAACTGAGCCTTAATTTTCAATGATCGTTCAAGATTTTTTGAATTCAAATGCAACAACTATATGAATTATTTATTTATCTTCAAGCTGCATTCGATCAAACATGGGCTGGGGATGTAACCAGCCTATATGATAATGCCTGATGGGGATGTATTGTTGCAATCAATCTTCATTCATATAATTCTGGTGTTCCTTGTTAATGGGTGTAGTAACCTTACAATTTGTTGTAATTGTATTATACATAACAGATGATTTTATTTATCAACTATAATTTAATTGTTTGCTATTACTCGGCTTAAGTTTATTTCTAGAGGGTTCAACAAAAACTTTATTCTTTATCATCCAAACAAAACTAGGTTTAAAAAGTTAAAATCCAGTTTGGATATTGTCATCTAAACAAACAAACCAGGTTTTAAAAGCAAGTTTAAAAAACCAAGTCTTCGCAAAGCTTGGTTTCTCAAAACTTAGTTTTAAGGGAATGTCATCTAAACATCCCCAAAGTATTACCCACTCATATCAATCAGCCTAGTGGGAAATTGTTTGGTCTTACTGGATCAGAACCACCATGATAATTTTGTATCAATAAGAATGAGTAAATAGAACCAACAGAACACATAATATATATAAACCTTTGTGTCTCGTTATGAGAGACACGTTACATATTCTGTACCATTTTGGGTAAACACTGTTTCTCTCAAGCATTATCATAGCCTGTGTACCCTCATTATGCGAGACAATGGTTGAGGGGAGAAATCCAACTCCTCTGTTTACTATTGCAGGTGCAACTATTCATTCGACAACAACCGACAACCACATGATGGTTCCAACTCATGTTCGTGTTTTTTTCTTAATGCCATGAAGATTTGTTGTTTTTTGCATTTGACTTTATGCCCTTCCAATACGACTACCTTTGATCATACCTATTAACTGCCTACTCCAACTTTTACATGACTAGCCAATAAAGCTTTGTTCATTTTGACAGAACACTCTTCATGATTCTAAAGGATATCATCCACTAGATGAGGAGAGCTACCACCTTATACTTGATCAAGCAGAGTCGCCCTTGTCTAGGATAATAGACTTGCTTTTTATGATGTTGATTTGTTTTCCACTTTTTTATTGTGTTTACACACATGGAGCTTTCTCCACCTTACCTACAAAAAAGCAATCCTAGGTAGGATGAAGGTAGGGCTTCCTCCAACCAGCCTATCCTAGAGACAAGGTTGGTTATTTTCATTTGGTTCACATTAAAGAAGATTATAGAAGATTTAGCTTTACTTATCTTTAAGGCATATATACTATGATGACACAGCCTACTCCCCCACCGGTTTGGGCCCTTGGCCTGATAGATCCCAACCCATCGCATAGTAGTTTTTATTTCAATACTAAAAAGGCTAGGAACCAAGGCAACCAATTTATATGTAATTAAAGTTCTCTCACAATCTTTAATATATATGAAACTTCCTAAAATGAGGCGTTACAATCCCCCCTTAAGGCACATGCATCTGTACATGTGAGACCCCAGCCCTGAGTGTTGACCATGCTCCAGTACCACTGTAATGACCCAGCCCACTCCTTAATGGGGTTTGGCCACCTATTTTGATTTATCCCAATATGCTCTTAGCAGTTTTGGTTCCAGCTTTAGAAAAACTAAGAAATAAGAAAATCAACCACTTAGCATCCTCCTTTATAAATCATTGGAATTGAAGTAAACTTCTCAAAGCAGGAATACATACTCATCAAGGCTGTTGAGAAGAGATTGGATCCTTTTAAAGACTTCAAGTATGCTTTGCTAAATAACAAAATATATTTGCAAAATAGAAAGGGCCGATTAGAAAAAGGTTAAGTGAAGGGCAGAGGGACTTATCTTTTTCTTTTCTACTTCTCAAGAGGCCCCTTACCACTTTTTCCATGATAAGAATGAAAATGTAGTGAGATAGAGAATCCATTTTTTGAGACCCTTTTTACTTGAAAATTGTTTCCGTTCTATACCATTAGTTAAGACTGTAACAAATTGGATACATTTTCAACCAATTGAATCCAAAAAAATGGAATCCAAGGCTCTCTATGCCATGTCGTAAGAATCCCCAAGGAACTCTATTATAGGCATCGGTCTAGTGCCCGCGCTGTCGTATCTTCGACTCTTGAGCCTTACAGGTACCGAAACAAGAGGCAAGAGGCTGTCGCCGGGTTTCAAAGCAAATACATGCAATAGAACATGCAAAAATCCCATGGCTATATGGGGGTCAGAATCTTACTGATCGAGACTAAGCTCGGCCTAAGGCAGCAAGGTTGATCTGAGGTGAATACCGATAGCAAGCTGCCCTCGGATATCTCAGCTACAAGGTGGGAGGATCTCCTTCGATGTGAACAAAAGTGGCAGTAGTCAGATGGCAAGAGAGTCCTGCGACCGAGGGAGTGGCTGGACTACGGCAGCTGTGGGTGAGGGTTGCCGAGAGGCTGCTGGTCCTCGACCACAGTTTTACTGTCATGCTGGCTAGGTGCAGTCAAGGTCTCCTTCAATTGGGCGTGAACCAAGATGGGGGGTCCGAGAGGGAAAGGTCGGCCATGTCAGCCCAACCTGTTTCCTTTCCTTAAGTTTAAGATCGGTTAGGGTTAGGGTTTGGGTTGCAGCTCAAGTGGTCCTTCCTTCTCGGTGGTTGAGATGCCCTCCTATTTGGCGGCAGCTTCCTATTTGATCGCTTCCTAAATTGTCGCCTAAGGGTTCCCCTTTTGAAACGGTTGTGGATGGGGCAGGTGGTGCGAGGAGGGCGTCTTTCCTTTTGAGGTCTCCTCCAAAATAGGTTTAATAGGTTACCCTTTTAGCACGCATGCCTCCACGTCGTGACTTTCTGAAACCGTCAGGGAAGTTTTGCCAAAAGGGACGCGTGAAGGAGGACGGTTATGGGTCCATGTTCAACTGGTGGTTTCTTGCTTTTCAGCACAACCCTGGGATGATTGCCACGTGTAGGGTTGGGATCCACTCGTGAGGGCGCGTTAGGATTGGTGTTAGCACTTTTCAAAATTAGCGGCAAGAGGAGCACTCGGCTGCTCTGTAGGAAGGTCCGTAACAGGGAGCCTGAGAAACGGCTACCACATCCAAGGAAGGCAGCAGACGTGCAAATTACCCAATCCTGACATGAGGAGGTAGTGACAATACATAAAAATACCAGGCTCTTCGAGTCCAGTAATTGAAATGAATACAATCTAAACCCCTTAACGGGGATCCATTGGAAAGCAAGTCTGGTGCCAACAGCCATGGTAATTCCAGCTCCAATAGTGTATATTTAAGTTGCTACAGGTAAAAAGCTCATAGTTGGATTTTGGCTTGGGCCAACCGGTCTGCCTCTGGGTGTGCACCGGTTGTCTCGTCCCTTCTACCAACGATGTGCTCCTGGCCTTAACTGACTGGGTCATACCTCTGGTGCTATTACTTTGAAGAAATTAGAGTGCTCAAAGCAAGCCTACGCTCTGCATACATTAGCATGGGATAACATCACAGGATTTCGGTCTTATTGTGTTGGCCTTCGGGATCAGAGTAATGATTAAGAGGGACAGTCAGAGGCTGATAGAACCTAGCCTAGTGTCAACCAAAACCCTACCGATTGCCGACTCTATCCCCAAGATCACTTGGGACAGCCGTAGATAAAACCTAGGACAAGTTAAGTACAAGACACTACCCTACCGAACAGAGACAATTCTAACCTTAAGGACATTGCCTTTTGATTGCTTTGAGATAGTCTATCCACCATATTGTTAGTCAAAACAATATTATGATATAAAAGATAATTAAGAAACCCATTTGTCATAACTGTGGTTTCATTGTTTGGGCTCTTCATAGCTTGACGAACTTCATTTCTAGAGGTACCTTTAGTTTGTCACTTATAGGGCTAAATACATTTCATCTAACATTATCATTTGTCTAAAATGCTACATAGGAGTCAAATGCTCCCCTCATGATGTCTTCTAAGTTCTCATATTTTTGGCTACTAAAGATCATACTACTATATAATTATTTTTCTTTTTACATTGGGCAATTACATGGAAGCTTGATTCTTCCAGTGATAGGCTTCTTTCTAGCACTTTCTTTATCACCATCAAATTTTAGAATGTTACAAAATTTTGATTTATAGATGTAATTTTCATTATTTATTTGGATTTGGTAAATTCTAACATTTGCATCTACTCATACATTTGATAGTGTGAAAAAGATAAGAAAACTTACAGCCCTTTTGTTTGATTGTGCTAATGCACGATATAGTCTTGCACTCACCAAACAAATTTATCACTCAATGAGCAGCTACCAACTGAGTTTTCTCTTTCAGTTTTCTTCCTTCTTCTCTCTCCATCCAAACTATTCTCTTCAATGCATATACCCTATAACCACAAGAGTTCTCTTTTCTTCTATTGTGAAAGAGCTCCACCAAACTTGCATGTCTTTTACTTTTCATTTTTTGTGTTTGATGAGTAAGGCACTCAATTTGCCCTCTTTTTATTGTCCTGATAAATGCTACACTTAAGTTATGAGGGCCATGTTTTCTATTGAGGATGGACCTGATTCAATAAACTCCCCCTTTAACATCAAAAGAGGGATCAATACTACAAAATGGAACAAACTTAAGGCACTGCCTTGAAGACAGTCACCCCTACCAATATCTACACTTGTTATGCTTCTCCTTTGGTAAAGACTTTGTCATCTTATTTGTAGGATATTCTCCATAAGAATATTCTCTAACTACATTAGCTTTTGTTCAGGCATCTTATGATACTTAACATCAATATGCATGGTCCTTGAGTGATAAGTTTAATTCTTCACCTAATGTATAACACTAATATCACAGTGCAAGACATAGACTTCATGACTATGGCCTATGTATGGAAGAAAGCTCTTCATTCATAATATTTCTTTGCAAGTTGCAGTTGTTGTAATATATTTTGACGCTATGATAGAGAGAGTGATACATTTCTACAATATACACTATTGTGACATAGTTCCCCTTACAAAAGTAAATATATAACTAGAAATAGAGTTTATAGGATTCAAGTCACCTGCCATATTTGTATCAACAAATCATTGTATCTTTAGGTTAGATCAACCAAAACATGAACCCTTAATATATTTGATGATCCACTTTACTACTGTATACATGGATTTGACAAATATCTACTCACCACTCCAACTGCATAACCTAAATATGGGCAAGTGCATAACATAACATACATACGACTCCCTATTAGAGAAGCATATGGTATCTTTTCCATTTTCTACTACTTATCTACTCAGTAAGAAACTGGCTCGTTGCTAAATCTAAAATGCGCTACTAAATGAGTATCAATTGGTTTGGTATATTTTATATTGAGCTTGTTGAACACCTTTTCAACAGATTTCTCTTGTTACAATCAAGCTTTTTTATCTTCCTATCATAAATAATTTTCATACCCAACAATTGCTGTACTAGTCTCAAGTCCTTCATGTCAAAGAACTAAGTCATATCCTTCCCTAACTGGTCAATCAATCAACTGATGGTCATGCCCAATCTTCATTAGATAATCTACATATAACAATAAGATATTAAAATTACTTGATGAAAATTGTTTTATATAGATGCAATGATCAACAGTTCATTTGTGATGTTTTTGGTCCATTATAAATTCATTTCTTGTACTATTGCCTAGGTATCTGTTTAAGTCTATACAAGTTCTTCTTCACCTTACAAACTATGTGTTTTTTTCTAACAACTTTAAAACCTTCTGGTTGTGTTATGTAAATCTCTTCTTTTAGATCTCCAATGAGAAAAGTAATTTTGATATCTAATTGTGTCCGCTCCAAATTTAGATATGTGTCCAAACTGAGTATTAACCTTATTGATGACATATTGACTACATGCAAGAATATCTAATCAAAATCAATGTCCTTCTCCTGCTTAAAGAATTTTACCATTAACTTGGTTTTGTATTTTAACTTGCCTTGTCTTTATTTTTAAGCTTCTTGGTTCACTTTTTCTACAATAATTTCTTATATTTTGGTAGCTCCACCAAATCATAAGTGTGATTCTTGTGTGGATAATTTATTTCTTCTTATATAAATCATATTCATTCACATCCATGCACATAATCTGGCACATACGCATAGAATTTTGGGTCTCACTACAACATTTGTGTTTATCGGTTGTCTGTTTCTCAAGGTGAAAGTTGTAGCAGATAATACCTACATATATTTCCCCATGTGATCTCCTCATTCTGTGTGAACCACACTTTCACGTGTCAAACCAAAATTTCGAGGGCGGAGAAGGTTGGAAAGCTTCTCACAACTTTGCCAAGGGAATTTTATGGAGAAGGATGATTGACTAGCTACCTGATTCTTCACTTCTCAACTAATTTATAGGCAGGGAAGGTTGGAGAACACCTCACAGCTATGCCAAGGATACTTTGTGGAGAAGGGATGATTAATTGGCCACCTGATTCTTCAAAGCTTCTCTAATAAATCACAGCTTCTCTCTTGATTCTTCACATCTTTATCAAACAATGAGAGAAAGTGGAGAAGCAACATTGGTTGACGATCGGTAAGGGTTGATCGAAGGTCAAAAGGGTAATTTTTAAAACAACATCGGCCCCTACTAGAGTAGTGCATCATCGATTTCGTAAGCTTGATTGTTTCCCCTCTGGCTTCCTCTCTCTCACTTTCTATCTCCCTTTATTTTCATGGATAACTAGTGCATGATGTATATCAACATGGGGTGCTAGGACAAGTAGATAGAAAGGGGGCACAACAATTTTTGTTTGAATTATTAATTTATATCAAATTTTGTTGTTAACATTTTTTTGAGACTTAGAAGCAGTGCATGTTTGTCATTCATTCAAACATCTTGATGTCGATGATGTACTCAATCTATGCAATATCTAATGTTTGATTTGATGTACTTCAGTAACGGATTTGTATCTAAATTTTTCCAAATCTTGGATATATTTTGGATATTTGTATAGGTTGGGATCTATTATTGGAATTCTGATATGGTTGTCATTGTTGGTTTAAAAGCCTGAGTTTAGATCTAATATTTTGTTGAAGTAGAATATTTAACACTTTTAAGTAGTATTACCCTCTTTCATGGAAAGTGATTAAGATAAAATTTGATATAGTTGTTGTATTTGTATGCCTTAATGTTTTATTTATATGAGGTTATTGGTGACAGATGCACATTTTTTTCTTTCATGTCTAATTGATGGTCAAACAAAAGCTTGAACACAATTCAGCTGATAGAGATAAGGAAATGTTCATGCATTTTTATTATGTATGCTGAAATTTTGTTCACACAGAGAGAACATGGGCAATGTGCTTCTGGATTAGTTGCAAGCTTAAGATCTTGAAAGGAAAAGCTTCCTATGTAGTTTTGGGATTCCACTAGTTTGAGATGAAAAGGAAGTTAGTTTTTTAAGAGAGAGAGTCCAAGATCTAAAGTGTTAGTGATTATTCGTTTGTTTGATCTTTGTGTTGCACAACTTGTTTCATAACCTATCTTATGCAACTATGAGAATAAGTTTCATTCATCTTATTATGTTTTTACCTCTTGTAGATTTAGGCAATTTTCACTTTCCTTTTTTGCGACAAATATTTTATCTTTTTTTATTTGAACTTCATGTAAATAAGATTCAACATAAGAACTTGATCTATATGATGACTTTGTTGCACACCATTTGTGGACATGCACATGCACAAACATAGAAACACTCACATAGACATGATGATCAAGTGAGACTTCCATTAGTTGAGAAGATGCAAGGATTAACAGAGGTTAGCCATGTACGAACAAAGGCACTCATTTTTTGTTGTGGGTTTTACAATTGCATGAACTTTACCCTTTTTGTATAGTCACAACCTTGGAGAAAAAGTTAATGTTTGAGAAAAAACATGCTCACTATATATTTCCTACTCTATGCAATCTTTTTGAAAATGCTGCTTATTTTCAACATTTCCAAGTGTTTCAAGTAATTTGGGAACCTAAAAATAAAATGCTCTAGATGACTGTATTGATTTTAGTGTTCAAATTACATTATTTTTTAGGAAAACATAGAACATGGAAGCTTCAAAACTTTGTATTTAAATAAAATACTCAAAAGTCATGAGCATGGCATTAGCAATTTACATTTTTTTAGGAAAAAATAGAACATGGAACCTTCAAAATTTGTATTTAAATAAAATACTCAAAAGTCACGACCATGGCATTCGCAATGGCCTTTTTGTTGCCTATGATCTAGATTTACTAGTAGCATTAGCAACTCCATTACTAGATTTTTCGTAAATTTTCCGTTTTGACTTTGATTGCTCTTTCTGTTACTAGTAGCAGTAGACGAATATCTGATCCATTTAATATAAATACATGAAAGTGGATATTTTATCCCTTAGGAACTAGAAAATTATAGATTTACTAAACTTCTATCTCAACAACAGCATTCTAGGGGTAGTAAAGTCATTTAGATTGTATCCTTATCTTTATGAGAAGCTTTCTCTCTCTTTTTTGCATACTTCTTTTTTAGTTTGAGGCTTTGAGCCTCCTTGATTGCTTTCTAACTATAAATAAAAACAAAGAAGTTATTAGTTTTGTAGGAGTTTGAACTACATGAGATAGACTTGTTTGTGTTCTAATTAACCAGGCAATATTTGAATTATTTCAAGCAAGGAAAGTTAGTGTAGGTCCATTACAAACTGATTGTGGGTGTTGTGTTCCTAATAGTAGCTAAAGTATGTGAGTGGCATAAAACCTTAGCTCTCATTTACAAAATTGCCAATCCTATTAATTTTTTAAGGGGGTTATGTGGACGCCATGTATTACATATTATGGCCTTCTCAATCTTAGTGGAAATTTTGTTGTTTTACTCAGCCATGTTGCTTTACTTGTGTCTTTACTAGGACTGTAGACCATGCAACTTAGCATTATTATGGTGAATAAGGAATTCAACCAACGAATTCCCTTTGAAGCACACACTGGGACACCTACACAACTCAAAGGTGAATATGATGATAGGAAACAATAGAAAATGATCAAATTCTATTGAAAAATAAGTCAATTCTCACATTGCTTTGTGCTCAGGATGTCCATATTATATTTTTGGGAGCTTCAATTTGTATACATCAAATGGTGTCAAAGTAGAAGATAGGAACAAAGTTAAGGTCATGTTGGGTACCCTTGATCTATTGCTTTGTGTTTGGGATCTCCTCCTTCTATTTTCTGAAGGTAGACCAAATTGATATGACCTCAACTAGGGACCCAAGCCAAAGACAAAATATTCGGGTCAATTGCAGAAGCAAGTTGGTGATTTTGAGGTTGTACCACAAAATCTAAAGTGTAGACTAGCCTATTGTCATGTCTTATCTTATGGTCTACAATTTTCTATGGTGAACGTTTTTTCTTGTTTTGCATGTATTATGTGGGTGTGGATATTTCTACTTTATGTCAATGAGATTTCATAAATAAATTTGTGGTAACTAGTATTTGTAGAAATGATGACAAACATACTTCTTGGCAACTTTTGTGTGGAAGCGAAACAGTATGTCTAGCCAACCATCACTGTTGAAGAGGCTTATTGATGCAAATAATTTGACTTCAATTTGTATGTAACTTTTTTCGCTGACTTTTTCCATTCATCACAAGTGCACGAATTACTAAGGATTAACTTGGAGCTTAGCTTTTTTGCTAGCATTTGATTTGTTCAATACTAGTGTACTTTCGATTGAAATCAAGCCAATTGTGAGTCGCCCATGTTGATGTTTACTATGTTAACTCATGGTGTTTCACTCTGAATAGGGAAAGACTCAGAAGATAAATAGAAGAAGATGGAAGAAAAGAAACTTTGTTTCTCATTCATAATAATCAACTTTAGACTCGCATGTAACCCAAGTAAACTCCTGCAAGGTATTTACATTCATTTCCTGGCCATATAAGTCCAATGTCATCGTTTACCCCATTGTGTTTGAAAGGACCATATAAAGTCAGACCACATAATGCTATAGTTTCAGCCACTTCGTAGCTTTCTTCTTTTTTTCTTGTATATGCATCAATTTGCATTACAGCATTACTCTCCATTTTTGGATGATTTTGTGTTAATGCCATCATCTATTTAGCTTTCTTTCATGGCTGGCTTCGTTATCCATGCCCCAAGCCTAATCTTAGTAATATTGACTCCAAAATGCTGCACAATCAGAGAATGTTGTGTCTCACATTTTCTTTGTATAGATTCTTGCTTATTCTTCTATTCTCAATGGGTTTTAATTGGGTTTTCTATTTCCATTAGATAAATGGGTTCGGTTGTGAATTATTGTTTCAAATAGATACGATAATCGTTTAAATCATTCTTTGTTTGTGTTATGTATGGAAAGAACATCTGTTTGTGTTGAACTTCTTCATGTTTTAGCTGGTTAATCGCAAATTTATTATAAAAATCTTAAGCAAAAAATTGATGAAAACATCTAATTATTGTTCAATTTTATCAGCCATGCACCAGGTCGAGTTCTTTTGCATTACATATCTGGTCCTTTTGAAATTCGTTGTAAAGAGTGATTGGCTTATTTAACTTCTGTTTTTGTAACAACTTTTGTCAATCTTTACAAAGATTGTTGAACATGAGATAAAACATTTACAAGAGTAGAAAACCTAAGAATTGGCAGCCCCTAACAGTGGCTTTCCTCATACCTTTTTTTTTTAAGCTTTAGAAAAAAAAAGACACTTTCTAATTCCATTGTGGCTATCTTTAATCTTTCCATCAGCTAACAATTCGCCACTAAATCATATCATTTAAAGGGCACAATACAAAATACTTTTTCAGAAATATTCATTGACAATTTAGTCATTTTTTTACTTATTAGACCTTTTGTAACATACATAATATGGTCTCGTAATAATTAGTTGTATATGGTTCATTTTAATGTCACAAACATATATAGATTTGATATGTATTCCTAATGTTAATGACAAGATATAACATGCATGCCTAACATAGCATTGTCATGTTATATTTGTATTTTTTACTGTTGGATAACTTGGGTAACTATGAACCAAAAACCAAATGAATTGAACTCACTACATATGAAACTTCACATTTTTATTTAAATTGTTTCTGACATTCACTCTATGATACAGAAAGATATTGAAAGTGTTCTTTGATTTATAAGTTGCATTATTATTGGTAAGTAACCAATATTAGGTTTCTTTTCTTTTCACTTCATGATGTCTTTATCTTTAAGATCTTCAATGTCTTCATATGCATGTTGTAATGCATATTCATGAACAGTTTATTAGTTATAATATTTGGATTAATGTGAATTTTGTGTATAACTGCTACATGACTATTTGTGGTTGGTATGGTTGTGACCAACCGATGTTGAATCTAGGTTCCAGCCATTGACACCCTTGCACATCTTATTTGTTTGAGGCACTTTTGGTTCATTTGTAGAGAATGGATTTGCTAATTACTTAATTTGTCAATTCTTATAAATATCTCAAGAAATTTTTTATTATCTTTCTCATCTGTCTACAGGCCATGCCAAGATATGTGAGAAGAGAGGTCGCACTTTTCTTAATGATGGGTAAGTGAAACTAACCTATCATTATTTGAATTTCCGTACTGATTATTATAAATTTACATTCATAATGAACCAACATGATATATTTCATTGCATGTAGATAATAAAAGTGTTATAATGAAGGTACACAATGCTAGTTTGAATGTTTATGGAAAGTGCTCGATAGTAGTTCACCAGTTGTTAATTTTGATCAATAAGATAAAAAATTCAAGTTGTGAAAGCCAGATATCGTATACAAGTTTTGGTTTATATACGTTTTGTATAATCACAATATTGGATAGTTTTTGTTCACTAAATTTCAATACCTATTATTTGCATATATATATATATATATATATATATATATATATATATATATATATATATGAATGTATATATGCTCATGCAGATGTTAATGTGTAGGGCCACATTATTGATTGGTTTCATATGTAGCCATTTTTGGCAATAGCTACTTTTCTTGTCAATAAATTATGGAGTCGTGCCCAAAAAGTTTTTGGTAACAGCTACTCTTGTTGCTAAAAAAATATTCTACCATGCCCAAAAACTTTTTAGCGATGGCCCAGCCCTTGCCTAATGGTTTTTTGGCATGAGACCTATGGTAAGAATAGCCCTTAGCAATCAATGGAGTATAGGTTGTTGTCAAAATACTTTTGGCAACAGCAAACTAACTTAGTGGCTATGGCAAAAGTTCTAGCCAATAACCATGCATGTTCTTATGTTTCCGCTATTTGTCACTGTAGCATATACATCAAGAGAATATTTAGTAGTGAATTACAAGTTTCTCCCATATTCCTATTTGGTGGATTCTACAACTGGTATTGCATGAGAAGGAAGCTACCTGTCCAACTCATGCTCATGATCAATCTGAGGCTTAATGAGAATGTCATTAGTTTGTTGTTCTTCTGCCTCTATTCCTTCTTCCTTGGCATTTTCCTCAATATCATCATAATCATATGATTGTTTTTTAGGTTCTACAAAAGTTGGTCAATAAGCACCATTTTCACTTGCATTTGACTGTTTGCCTTCTATAATATCCTTATTTGTCTAATCCACTCTAAAGATAACATCATGACTCCTATGAACATTGTCATTTTTTAGATCTCATAACTTGTAACAAAATCATCTGCATAACTTAGAAATATTTGTAGAACATCTTCATCATCTAATTTAGTTCTTTACTTTCTTGGTACATGCATACTAGCTTTCACTCAATAGCTCTCAAGTGGTTGTACTTCACTTCTTTACTTGTCCAAAATCTATGTGGGATATTTTCTTCAAGTGGAATAGAGGGAGATCTATTTATCAAATAGACAACTATGTTCATGGCTTCTCTTGAAAACAAACTTAGGAAACTAGCAATTACAGGTCATGCTTATAATCCTCTCAACTTTAGTCATGTACAAAGGTCTTGAAGACCTTGCTTGTCCAACATATTTTGTTGCCAATAGTAGACACCACATTGTTTGCCTTCTTGTTCCTTATAGCTGCCTGAAAAAAAAGCTATAGAACAGTCACCATCAGATTCTTCCATGCTGCCACCACAATTCCTGTTCCTTTTCAAGGGATTGGTTGAGCTGTTAATGAAGAGTTCTCTCAAGCCCTACAGCCCATAAACCCCAGCTTCAAGACAATCCTAGATTTTTCTCACATGGTCTTTAATACTTTTTACTTTGACCATAGGTTCTCCCAGTTTTCTCTTCTACCATGTAGCTAAGGCCGATGTTGTTCTTGCAAGCGACTTGGATCAACATATAACAATTATCATGTCTCCATGTCTCATGCACTATAAGTCTACAACTTTCTCTCTTGCCTCAATAATTAGCATAGTTGAAGTTACCTCCAATTTAATCAAGAGATCTTTCATGATGAAAACTAAAGGAGAAAAAACACACCATTATGGCCACACATTGATTTCTCTAACACCCTTGCAGAGTTTCCAATCGCTCCATTTTAATAACCAAATATGATTAAGTATGCACCAATCAAGGGAGCAAAGAATGTTCTCCAGGCCAAGTCTGTTGCTGGACCATGTGAATCCTCTAGCATTGCCTTCCAAAAAGCCAAAGTTGCATCTCCATACAAATCAATTGAAATCCCTACAAATAGAAAGATTGGGAGGGAGTCGTGTTTTGTCTACATCACCCCTCATGGCATCGAAATTACCCAAGATGGCACAAAGTTCACCATACATAAACAAAAGAAGCCTAATGCCATTAAACTCCTACACTCTATCTCTTTGATTAGGTAATAGGTAAATGCCTTAATTAGAAAGCAATTCCTAAAAAGTCAATAAGGATTCTAGCTTTGATAGATGTTGGATTCTAGCCAATAAGGATTCTCGCTTTGTCATCACAATGGGCCATGTTCGAACACCAAGCTTATCTATTCCAATTCTTTCTCGTATTATCCGCACCAATTCAGTATGGTATCATATACAATATGGTATCACAGACAATCACAATTTTTCAATGCATCGACTATAGCAAGAAATGCAATTTTATTTAGTGTGTGTCTAACGAGGGACCTGATGTTCCTAGACACTGCATCCACGAGTGAGGTGCATCCTAGCTAAATCCCTCCCTAGGAGAAACCCCTATGGAATCATTTTTTTTTTTTTTTTTCATATATTTCCTTTGACTAAGGGAGAGCAGAATTCACATTGCTCACATCCTGCAGGGCCAGACGACCTTTCACACCTTTACAGCCTCAGCCTCGGACAGGCTTTTTCAAGTGCTAGGATTCCTTCCGTATGGGGTTTTAGACATTTCAAGGAACTTCCCATCATTGTTTCATTAAAGTCACAAAACTTCAATGTTGAGGTTGATCAGATAGAGCTTTCCTACTCGTTCTAGGAAAATAATTTGACGTTTGCACCTCATCCCCCTTCTCCAAGTG
The DNA here is from genome assembly GCA_011799765.1 of Nymphaea thermarum. Lineage (NCBI taxonomy): Eukaryota > Viridiplantae > Streptophyta > Magnoliopsida > Nymphaeales > Nymphaeaceae > Nymphaea > Nymphaea thermarum. The sequence goes on from JAANDH010000955.1 coordinate 47,375, forward strand.
GAAACTTCTTTTACTTCTCTCCGATTTGTAGTTTCTTTTTACCATTTCCTTGTTCTAACCAAACAAAACTAGGCTCAGTCTAGAGACCCTACCTACGCATGTCATTTATTCTGTCTGCTTGAATGCTTGGTTAGCTGGAGAGATAGCAACTTGAGAATACTATTCATTTAAGTCATTAAAGGCTTTGAACTTGTTACCTAACGTTTAATCATTTTGATGACTGAATTTCCTTTTTCCAAGGCTAAGTTGGGTGAGCAAGATGAGTATTTCATTATACCACCCAACAAGAGGGTCAAAGCCCCTGCAGTTCCCTTATCCAATCATTTCTGAGATGACTTTTGTCAAAATTGGGTTTTTCATAGATTTAATTTCAATCGTCATTCAAATATACCTGTATTTTGGATGTGACTTTTTTTGTCCAAACAACATTCTAAAGGTATTACACAAATGTCCTGAATTTTTAAAAAAATGAGTCTTTAACAACAGTTTATGTGAAAATTCTTATCAACAGTAGGAGGTCGGAGGTCGGAGCAGCGTGGTGAGTGGCCTCGGCGGTTTTGAGTTCCTCCAGCGTTGGTCTCCTCAGCGAGCCAAAAGGATGGGTAAGCCCCAAGGCAAAGACAGAAGCAGGCGAACCATGACTCTCTCCACGCGAGGGCCATTCTCTCCGTACTTTTAAAAAGAAAAAGAAAAAAAAAATCAGTTAGTCTTCTGTACTTATGTCGGGATGACCTGCGGGAGACTTCAATTCGCCTGCTTTTACGACTTTTAGGCGAGACAAATGTGCGAACGTAAAAGTATGGCTTTTTTAATCCAAGATCCCTCCTACCTCCATGGTTGTGGGGGGGGGGGGGGGAAGGCTCCCTAGAATATAACCCCACCATTAGAAGCAGTCACGTAAAAGCAGGAAAGAAAGGTGGGGGGCCAAAAGAGAGAGCGAGAGATGCAATGGATCTTCCCGCTCGTGCGTGCTGCTTTCCCATTACAAGCTGTCACGGGTGGGATGCTCCACCTGTATGAAGAAAAGGAGAAAGAGGGAAGGAAGAAAAATGCTCAAAAAGAGAGAACCAAAATGTTCATGAGATTCCCTCCTAACCATTATGCTCCTGAAGAAGAAGCCATATTCTTCATCAGGAGAGGAATCCATCCTCCCAGAATTTTCAATAGGTGCAACCATTTGACCCACATACCAATGTAGGCACCTCTTTTTGGGCTCTTTGAGCAGAGAGCCCGAGAGAGAGAGAGAGAGTGTGTGTGAAAAAGGGAAGATGGTTTCTTGTTTCTGGGGATTCAGACAGAAAAGGAAGATAGTTGAGAGACCTCGTCCTCTTACTCTGCCCCTGGACAGGAGCACGAGCAGTATTGCACCAGGACAGGATAGGCTGGACAGTCTCAAGTCCTGGTCGGTGCTACTCGATTGCCAAATTAGTGGCCACGGTAGTGGTGAAGGCAAAGAAGAAACAGAAGGGGCTATTGCTGGTGGCGCACAACCTGAATGGGTGGCCGACATGTCGGAGTTGTTCATCGGCAACAGGTTCGCTTCTGGCTCCAACAGCAGGATTTACAGAGGGATATACAAGCAGCGGGCCGTGGCCGTGAAGATGGTGAGGGTGCCTGATAACGATGATGGCTCTCGACCGCTCATCGACAGCCAATTCAATTCGGAAGTTGCGTTGCTTTCGCGTCTTCGCCATCCTAATGTGATTGAGGTAATTAACTCTGCCTCCACCACACATAAATTCCTCCGTTTTGTCTCTTTGTCCTTCGAGTCCCAAGTAAAGTATGGGCGTGCATGTTACAAAAAAAAGTTTACTTTTTTCTGATTGGAAAGGAAGGGGTACCATTAGAGGGCTTTTACACTAAGAAATGACAAGAAAAGGGCACCAAGTTGGTGCTGGCCTTGAAACTTTTCTGCAACTTTCTTTCAGAAAGTGGCTTCTGCCATTGCAGCTTTACCTATTTTTTAACACACGCTGGCTACTGTATTTGGTAGGCGCTACATGAACGCAGATTCAAATCAGGTTGACAAGATCCACATGTCTTTGGATGCTGCAACTCTTTTTGTTGTGTGTATGCAGCTTTTTTTGTTCTGAGTTGGTTTGGGTATTCCCTTATCATGATGGTTTACAGTGCTCCGTCTTAAAAAAAGGGTGTAGTGAAATTAAAGTGTATCACCAGTTCTTGGGCATCACAAATAAGCCTTGAGTGAAAGAGGACCTCAAGGATTTTCCTAACTAAAAGCCTGACAACATTCGCCAGGTTTAGGAATGGAGTGGCTTCTGTGCTCCTACGGCCCAAACTTCACCTCTCTTCTGAAAAAGGCCAGAAGGAAAAAAAAAGTCTAATGTTCCCTGTGTTGGTGAAATCATTTCATCTTGATGAATTTGCTTCTCATTTTGTGGCGTAGTTGACTTTTGAAAACTGATTATTGCAGCTGATACGTTTCACTTTGGCCATCATTCAAAGTGCCAAGTTTAGGTCGTAGCGAATGAGTGCTTGTCCACATCAAATAATTGCAGGCCGTGATGGGGCCAAAACTTGTGTGCTGAGGGCCATAAGCTTCTAATAAAATTACAACAGTCTCAAATTTGAAGCAAGAAAAATTATAACTTTTTTAATTATCAAGAGATGAGATATTTTTTTGTAATATTATGTATATAATATCTGAAATTATCACCTTTTGGCAAAATCTAGTAGACTTTTAGAAAATTATTATACTTGTTTTTTTTTTGTTGGCCTAATATACATGTCAAGAATTTTCTTACAAATATGTCTTTAAGGAAATCAGCTTCTCTATTAACTTAATGGAAATACATTTTCCCTTTTAATAATAACAAAATAGAAAATGCAAATTTTCTTTCGTTCTAACATTTAAAGGCAACTAAAATAACGTATAAAGTAAGACTTAGCTTTCTAAAGTCAGTACTAACTTTTTTACTTATGGCAAAGGTAAAAAAGCTTTATAAAAGATACCATAAGTTCTTACTTCTCTATACCAAAATTATTATTCTTGATATAAAAGAATTTCAAAAAAATCGTTGTATGATATTATTTAAATTTAAAAGTATATAAAAACTTAAAACTACTATGGTACATCTGATATCTTTTTAATATAACAAAATTTTAATATAAAAAAATTATAAGGTAGTCAACTGCCCACCCTAACCATAATGTGGCTTTGCCAAGGTGCGGATGTGTATTGTGTGAGTGGTGTGTGTACGTGTCTGTCATAGTTAACTTCTGAAATTTAATGTTCGTTGCTGTTACATTTTACTGTAGTGATGGTCTGAGTGCCATGTATATTTGACTCTCCAAATGTGCACGTCATGAGTGTATATGTCACTGTTATTGTTTTCCTTTCACATCTTGTTCGAGTTAATTGTTTCCATAGCATTGCCGTATTTTGTGTACATTATGCATGGGGAAACAAATTTGAATTACTTTTGTGTTCATAAAATGCAAGACTTTTGTGTAACTTAACAGAAAGGTTATTTGATTCTTTCCACTGACCTTCAGTTCTTCTGGCAATTTATCTTATGTTGAATGGCTCGAGGTTCCTTCCTCCTTTCCCCTTCTTCCTCTTTCCTAGTACTGTATCCATTTGCTTCTCATTTGTTAGCACCAAGACAATTCTGACAACTGCTTGCTTATGTTTTACTTTACAGTTTATTGCTGCATACAGAAAACCTCCTGTATACTGTATAATCACTGAATATATGTCTCAAGGAACGCTCAGGATGTATCTTCACAAGATTGAGCCTTATTCTTTATCAAACAAGATGATTCTGAAGTTTGCTCTTGACATTTCTAGAGGGATGCAATATCTTCATGCACAAGGGATTATACACCGGGATCTCAAGTCCAATAATTTGCTCCTGAATGATGAATTGACAGTTAAGGTTGTTGATTTTGGTATCTCATGCTTAGATACTCAATGCCATGCAACAAAGGGATTCATGGGGACATACCGGTGGATGGCACCTGAAATGATCAGGGGAAAGACATATACCAAGAAAGTGGATGTTTATAGCTTTGGAATTGTCCTTTGGGAACTCTTAACAGCTCTTGTTCCATTTCAAGGGATGACTCCTGTGCAGGCTGCTTTTGCTGTATCAGAAAAGGTAGTTACTCAATTATGTTTTTTTTTCAAATTGCAACCAAGATAATTTGCGGAACATTGTGAATTGGCTGATTCTGTTCATACAGGCTCTGTATCAACACCTTTGACAACAGTGTGAATGAAATGCTTATAAGACAATTTTCTTCCAATTTGTTTTCTCCTCATTGTTGAGACCGATATATTGCTACTAAGTAGCAACTTGTGCATCTCACCTCTTTTGGGTATTGGACTATTGGACTGCAATATACCAAGTGACCTTATACATTCTAGTTGCCTTAAATATGGGGCTATCAGTTGCTATGTCCTTCCTGTCGTGACCATTCTATATGTTTATTCAAATTAGTGCTTATGCCACTACTTTTTTTCTACAGATGAGTGATTAAAATATTAAACTAATCAAGGAAACGGTAAGGTTTATCAAAAGGCAGTTCATTTTTCTTTGAGAATTCTAGATGGCATAAAAGAGACTTTCCATGTTTATGTCCTTTTTATGGTGTTTGAACCTTGATCCAGACATCAATTTTTTAACCTTATCCCAGGGCTTAAATCAAGCCATATGTCTCCACTGAGAAAGGGAAGGTCGAGCATGTGCAGGTTTCCTCCACTAGGTACCAACCACATCAGCTCTTACGTTGCAATGTTTCGAGTTATTTGATGCAAGTTATTGAGAAAACAAGCCTCCTGCTAGAAACCTTACAATGAATATGTTTGTCAAAAAGGCTTAATGTGTGCTTAGTTTGATTTCTTCGAGCTTGGCTTGTTCCTATGACAAACCCATTTGAGTTCTTACTCATAAAGAATTTGAGTCAAGTGAGCCAAGTTCAAGCTTGTTCCTGGCCATAACCACAGTTATTTTGCAACATGTGGGACCTCTTGAAAATGACACTGGTTATATCATTTCAAAGATGCTGTATTGCTCGAAGTTTGTGTGGTTGTGCTTCATCATGTTTTGCAATATATATAATGTCCTGCCATTAAACAAATGCTTCCCTACCAGAGCAATTAGCTCTTCCCTCTTGCTACTTTTCCTGCTGTTTAAGATGCTTTGTCAGAGTTTCATCCCTCACCATAGACAATCCTGTTTGGAGCTTCGCTTTCAAGAAATATATTTCACCTAAGGATCAATCTGTTTGCATTTCACTTTTAATCCTTTTTCATTAATATTTTAGGGCTCAGCCCACATATATCGTTTGTTGATCAGCCATGATCATTTTGCAAAATATTATTTGGCCATTAGACAGAATCCCTCTGATCCTTATACATCATCAACCTCTATATCTTGAAGACAAAAGCCAGGGTAGCCATTAAGGGTTAGTTTCAATCCATGGTAGATATTGTATTACAGTGAAGACAAGAGTAATACTGATGATATTGAATTACTGATCATATTGAATAGTTGCATCTAGAGATCAAGAACTTCCTTGGAGCATTTGCACTATCTGGCATGACATATTCTGAACTTCAGTAGACTTCTAGTACCATTCATAATTCTTTTCCTTTTAAAAATTAATATAATATGATGCTATGAATTATGTACCATTGATGAGTTGGTGATAGTAGAGTTATGATCAAGCAGCAATACTAGTAGGTTTGGAGTGTGTGTACGTGTGTGTGTTTTTTTTTTAAGTTAGTCGTATAAAGTTTCATGAATGTATTGGTATTTGATTTTGTTTTTGTTAGAGCATAGAGTTCTATTGGTGACTAAAAAATTTCTTATGGTGAGGATTGCAGCTTGGATGATCAGTTAATTTGTCTTTTTTTTTTCTCTCTCTTCTTCTTTTTGGCTCTGAGACTTTGAAACTTGAAGATGTGCAGCCTTCTTGTTCAGTCACTTGAATATATAATCTTCTAGCTTGATTGTTGTTGCAGAATGAACGACCACATATACCAGATACCTGTTCTCCGGAGATTTCAAACCTCATAAGGCAGTGCTGGACGGCAGATCCAGCAAAGAGACCAGATTTCGATTTCATTGTTGCATTGCTGGAGCAGTATGATGAACATCATAGTAATGACGTGCCACTCATTCCACAGCTGCAGTCGAGCAAGAGACTGTAGCATCTGCTGATATTTCCAAAAGGCCGCTTTTCAACATGACCGTCCATTTCTATCCAAGCCATATTGTACAAGCTAACGAGTAGTTGCAGTACTGACTACTATTCCAGTTGCGATTCCCCAAGTCCATTGTGTTGTTTTCTAATTGTATATAACAAATGAAGTCATTTGACAGCTCTACTTGTTAAGATCATATAAAACTACGAAAGCTATTTGCGTCTGAAATGCAAGACTAAGCACTTCTATTTGCGGCGTCAGCAGAGTACGTAACGCTTACATGGTAATCTGAAGGGGTTACAAACGTAAGTTTTGCAGCTAACAGGGTGCGCTTACATGGTAATCTGAAGGGGTTACAAACGTAAGTTTTGCAGCTAACAGGGTGCATGTTTGGGCTGTTGAAGTCTTTTTAAGTTTGACAATTATGTAATAGTTCCCTTCAGATGCATCCTGGATCGATACTAACAAATGTCACCACTTTAGAATTTATCATGGCTTTCTTCAGGAAAAACTGGAGTTGAATTTTCGATCGTGTTCTTGACTTAGGTCCTTGCTGCCACAACTATCGAAGGCGTTAGTAAACAAGGTACAAAGATTCAGAAGTTGTGGACGGCAAATTTATAACAACTGCCCAGCTGGTCTCTCAAGCCACATTATGTCACAAGGTTGTACGCCACCTTTGCAACATGATAATCAAAACAACATTATGATGAAGATATGGGGAATTTCTATATTTGCAACATAACACAATTTCTTAAAGAAGTCATCAAAACTAGAAACATCAATGGTTCATATATAATTCATTATCAAATCAAATTCAACTTTAGGTAGTTAGGTTTAATAAGACAACTCACATCCAATTAATAGTCTGATGCAGGTGGACTTGTGGTACAAGGTTTTCCTTGTCAAATCATGCAAGTTTCTAATTTTCATTATCAAAATTAAGTTACATGCAAAACTTCAAATATGGCTTCGCTCAAATGGTCAGATTTAACAATAGGTATGTCTGGCCTGACGATTGCTAATAGCATTCATGAAGGATACAAAATAACCATGAGCTGCATTCTAAAACATGATGCACAAAAATCGAGAAGCTATAAAAACGAAAGTCCTATTCATATATAAGTAATCTAGCTCCAAATGTAGCCGAAAAGTCTAAACTACAGACTCTTGGACGGACAAAAATCAAAAGATGAAAAAGAAAGGAAAAAGGAAAAAAAATAAGGTCAAAGCAAAAGAAGAGAAGAGAAGGAAGAGCTTGCGACAAATTTTCACTTGGGCATTTAAGTGGCCCAACCTTGGGCTTAGGCAAGCATCTACCAAGCACACGTTTGACTGAATCGTTCAGGTCGAGATTATTCTCAGAGCTCAAACGCTCACCACATACCCTATGTAACTGATGCACCATTGCAATCCCCATGATGAGAACGTCATAAAAGCCCTCTTTTTCTAAAATTAATAAAGCATGTATGATTAATTCATGTTCGTTTCCACTTCCTCATCGCGACAAAGTTTGCTCGACAACAAAGTACAAAACAAAAACAAAACGAGTTTAGTCCTTTGTAGGCGCCAAGCAACGGTTCACCATAATACCCCATTCCAAATCCGTCATTAAAGAAAAACAAACTTAGCCGTCATATGGAAGGCATTTTTCATGTTGGACACGCTGAACCGTGCATGACAAAATGCATTCTTGATCTTGCAGTAGAGCTAAGGCTTCTGAACAAGTACAGAATTGGCAAGGCCAGCCTGCTCTATTGTTTGTGCAGAATCAGTTAGAAGCTTAGGTGGGAAGCCCATGACCTGCAGCTCATATGAACGTGCACTGCCTGGCCTTGCAGCATCAAGGAAGGCACGGACATCCCCAACAGTGTGGTGATAATTGAATCGTGCAACCATGCGTGTTCCATCAGAAAGTCTCAGCTGAATTGCAGTTGATGGCAGCGATGGATCGACAGAAAGACCTGGAGATGAAGATGAGATGCCACTTATGGAACACTGGGCACTTGATGGCACCCAGGAGCCAGAAGCACTACCAAGTGTTCTCCCCACACCCTGGAAAGGTACATGAGGCTTCTCTTGGACCTGAAAAATAGTTCACCAAAAGCAAAATAATCAGAAAAAATGACATTCTGAAAAGAATGAGATGACACAGAATTCAAGGAAAAGACATACAGGGCAATCTTCATCCTTTCTAATGAGATTAACATGGACAGCAGTTCTCCTGTTAGCAGGTTCCAACTCTTTAGGACACTCCGACTTGCGTATACTCTGCAAAGATAAAGCAATCAAACTTCATTGCTATATTCAAGACAAAGGAAACTATATGAAGGCCTCAAACGAAATAACACTTGCAAAACAGGTGAGATTACTGAGTGAAATTTCCCATCACGCTAGTCATTATACAAAAGCTGAAGGCACCAGCATCAGATGCTCACATCAATGAAGAGTGCTAGTATGTAGTAGGCAGAAACTCTATGAAGAAATTAAGCACCACAAAGCACATTAGTTTGCCAAAACATACGACTTAGTCGCCAGAAACTAATAGTGAAGGCAATCAGATGGTAGGTATTGTAAAAACAAAAAAGTTATGCACCACTGCATTTCCATATCTCAATGACTTGTGTCTGTTTTGAGAAGCCTCTGGCAGTTTCGGTCCTGATTCTCATTGTTTCTTGAAGACATCTTGACAGTGTCTAAAATCATTTTGGCGTGGCTTAATCCTTCCTATCATTCCATTGAACCTTTCATTTTGCCTTTTGATCAGTTAGTGGGAACGTATTATTGTTATTCTTTTGGACTTGGCTGTTATTTTTTTTAATTATTTTATAAACCCTTTTGTTTTGGCTTTTGATCAGTTAGTAGAGATGTACTTTTCTAGTTTTTTTTTTTTAAAAAAAACTTTTCTTTCAAAGAACATACTCCATTATTTGCCTTCAGAAAAATGCTTGCTTTCTGCTTCAAGTTAGGTTGCCTCAGCAGAATATCCATTGCCAAAAGGACATCCAGATCTGTGGAAACTGGTTTTGGTAGAAATTGTTGGAAATCTTGGTTTCAGGCATTTTTTGGGTGGTAATGCGTTTGACAGATGAATCTTAACAAAATTCTAAAAAGTCAAAGTTTGAGGGACTTGGGGCCAAGTTTTAGCTTTTGTTGGACCATTATATCACAGGGTTTCAAGCATAGTTGCACATATGTCATTCCCCATTGAATGATTCTATTATGCCAAATATTCAAAAACCATGACTTGATTCCCATAGGAGGGTCTACATTGAACATCCTGTCATCCAAAACTTCTTATGTGAATATACCCCAAAACTACAGGTCTCTTTAAGGGCCGCTATGGTTATGGCTCCCTTCCTCATTTTTGTACCTAAGGTAGCTGGTCATGGCGCTCTTGCTCAACCAATGTAGTCTAGCTGGCTCGCTTATCTTAAGCTTAAAGAAATTATCTTGAGGGTCAGTCATGTGAAATGATGACAACATCAAGAGAAATAAGCTAACTAGTAAGCGAGCAGAAGATTTAGTTTATGTCCACTCCAACCTACGCTTACTTTCACGTACTTCAAATGATTACAGGTATCTTTCTTATTGTATCTTTGATATGTATACATATTACATAATTGGTTAATTACATTTACATATTATGTTGGTTGTTTAGAGTTTTGAATCTTTTGATTTTGTTGCAACTTGCAGTTCAGGATCATCCAAGTATTGGGATGTTAATCCAGAGGACATTGATGTACAACTTGAAGGAGAACATGATTTGCATGTTGTTAACATGGACTTTACAAAACTTGTTGCTCCTTCTAATCTTCATGATGCGACTGAGGAGAATCAAGAAAGCTGACGTACGTGACATGCTTGTTTAGTTGGACAATGATTTATGTGTTTTGGACCATGATTTATGTTTGTGTGTTACTCTGTTTGTGTTTTTTTGATATATATGTGTGAAATGTGAATATGTTATTCTGTTTGAAATTTTTTGATATATATATATATGTCCGTGTGTACGGCCGTACCCCCGTACCCACGTTTTCTGAAAATGGTTTGTATCCGTACCCGTATCCGTACCCACACCCGTACCCGTACCTATGTGACATAGGTTATATGCTCCTAAGTTTCCCATAAATCTGTTATCGGTTGGACAATTGATTAATGATTTACATTGTCGTGTTACATTTGACTCTGGGAGTCTGGTGTATGTTCATTTCAGGATTTGCAAACTGGGAAGACAATTGGTGGAGGCCATGAGAAAGGGGGCATCTACTTTCTGTCGAATCCAGTGGTTATTGCAGCATCATCGGTCACCTCATTGTCCTCCTCCTTCCAATGGCATCTCAGACTTGGTCATCCATCTGTCTCCAAGCTTCGTCACCTTCTTCCTCATCTTTCAGTACCAGAGTCATTTAAGTGTGAAGCCTGTCAACTAGGCAAACACACCCATAGCAGTTATTCATCGAATCTGAGTCCATCCAGTTGTAGACTATTTGATCTTCTTCATGTTGATGTGTGGGGTCCTAGCAAAGTTGCTAGTAGGTCAAGATTTCGTTATTTCTTTGTCGTTGTTGATGATTATTCTCGAGTCACTTGGGTCTTCCATTTGAAAGAAAGGTCTGAAGTCGTATGTACTCTCAAAAACCTTATTATTGAAATAAAGACCCAATTTAGTATGATTGTTAAAAGCGTTCGCACTGATAACGATCTTGAGTTCAAGGCATCTACTTTAATGAAGTTCTACTCTGATAATGGCATTTCTCCTCAATTTACATGTCCTCATACCTCCCAACAAAATGGAGTAGCTGAGCGAAAACATCGCCAACTTTTAAATGCGGCTCGTTCCCTAATGCTTCATAACAATTTGTTTGCATACTTTTGAGGAGATGTCATCCTCACTGCCTGTTACTTGAAGTCTTGACCAATCGTTTACCATCCTCCTCCATTGACAACAAGGTTCTCATTAAACTTTTGCATCCACAACGACCATTGTTTCTTGTGGCTCCCAAAGTATTTGGTTGCACATGCTTTGTGCACATACTTGGACCCACACGTGATAAATTGGGTGCTCAAGCCATTAAGTGTATCTTTATAGGCTACTCCAAAAACCATAAAGGCTACAAATGCTTTGACCCCTTGACTCAAAAGGAGTATATCAGTGCGGATGTCACATTCTTTGAGTCCAAACCATATTATACCTCCTCTCCTATCTCTACTGAGATGCCACCGTCGCCAAACACACTACCTATTCCTCCTATTCCTTTGGAGTCATTTCCTTTCAAATCTCCTTCTAAAGAATCTTCGACTATAGTGTCCAAGTTTCGTGATCCTCCGCTGATCTACACACTTCGACAGGACCCCTCCCATGATATTTCACCAAGCACTTCTCAGGAGGTAAGTTCATCTGAAGTGAGTAGCCTTAGTCCGTTTGATCTTTGTCAAGACTTACCTATTGCTCTTCGCAAAGGCAAGCGACAATGTACTCTGCATCCTATATCTCATTTTGTGTCTCCTGACGGTGTTGGCAAAAGTATGCAACAGTTTATTCAAGCTCTTACTGCTCATACAGTTCATACGTGTCACCAGTAGGCTTTATTAGATACCCAATGGAGACAGGCTATGCAAGATGAGATGGATGCATTAGTTCAACGAGGCACCTGGGAACTTGTTGATCCTTCTCCTGATTGTGACATTGTAGGCTCTAAGTGGGTATTCACAGTGAAATATAATTTTGATGGGTTTGTCGAACGATACAAAGCTCGGTTGGTTGCTAAGGCGTAAGGGCTACACGCAGACCTACAGAGTGGATTTCTTTGAGACCTTCTCTCTAGTTGCTCGGTTGGGAACCATTCGTCTTATTATTTTTGTGGTTGTACACCATGACTGACACATGTATCAGCTTGATGTCAAAAACGTTTTTTTGTACGGTGATCTCGATGAGACTATCTATATGCAACAACCACCAGGGTTTGAACGACAAGGGGAGTGTGGAAAAGTGTGCAAACTGCATAAAGCTATATATGGACTCAAGCAGAGTCCTCGTGCGTGGTTTCACAAGTTCTCTGAGGTAGTCTCAAAGTGTGGCTTTGCAAGATCTCCTCTTGATCATTCTCTGTTTATCAAAAAGACTTCCAGAGGTATCATCGTTCTACTGGTTTATGTTGATGATATTATCCTGACAGGTGGCTCCAATCAAGAAATTTCTAATGCAAAGTTGTTTCTTCAAAGTCAATTTATGGAAAAACCTAGGAAAGTTCATTGGGATGCTACCTTGATGGTGGTCAAATATCTAAAATCGTCTCTTGGCAAAGGCCTTTTGTTCACAAAAGGCAAGACCCTGAAATTGGCTCAGCCGAAGACAGGAAATCTACCACAGGATTCTCTATATTTGTGGGAGGCAACCTTATATCGTGGAGAAGCAAAAAACAAAGCGTGGTGTCAAGATCTAGTGCAGAATTCGAATACAGAGCTATGGCTCAAACTGCAGCAGAACTGACTTGGGCTAGATCCATGCTATCTAGCCTAAATGTGTCGATTTCGCTTCCCATGAAGATGTATTGTGACAATCGAGCAGCCACATACAATGCAAACAATCCAGTTTTTCATGAGAGAACTAAACATATTGAAGTGGACTGTCATTACATTCGGGATCTCGTTCAAGAAGGAACCATTGCCACTATTCATGTTCCTTCAGAAGATCAAGCTACAGATATCTTCACCAAAGTTCTCCCTATTAATGATTTTTCTAGATGTTGTGACAAGCTGAGCATGTTCAATATGTATGCTCCAGCTTGAGGAGGAGCGTTGAATTAGAAGAGTTATGCTTCTAGGTGGCTCTTTGTAATATTAAAGAGTTACAATATCTCTTTAATATTTTCTTTATTTCTGCTTGATGTAATCTATAAATCTCCTTTCTACCCTAATCTCTTTATAATGGAGATTACGATTAGTGAACGAGAAGGTTTTCTTTCTCCAAGCCTTACGGTTGCTACTCTCTCTCTCCACATCTCACGACACGGCTCCAAACCTCACGACTGTAACACAATGAAACAAAAGTTGAAAAAAAAAACCAGAAAATGAAATAACAAATAAATGAAAAATCAAGTTAAAAACTTAAAATCGCAATAAATTCATTTTTAATGATTTTTTCAATATATCGTGATATTTTCCCATTTTTATCGTTTTCCTTCATTATTTTGTTAATATCATGATATTTTCAAAAATATCATGATATTTTTGGCTACAGGTTACAGCAATTATACAAAAATCTGGGTATTGGGGTACAACAGGTTGTGTTATATTTATAGGCAAAGCTTGTGTTTGAGAGCAAGAAACAAGTAGTTCATGGCCTTGCATACATATACATTCTTGTTGATGTTTAAGACCTCTAAACTTTTCATAAAACTCTTCAATAAACTTGGAATGTTAGCCAGTATATTTTCAAGCTTTTAAAATATTTGGGTTTGTAAACCCATCCTCTCTTAAACTCTGAGCCCTCCTGAATCCTCGAATTTCTCTCTCTCTCTCTATCTCTAAACCCTCAATGAGGATATGTATGTGGGACTGAGGGCTGAACTGTAAGAGTCTTTCTTCTGATGGTAATCTCTCCCTCTGTGTCTGGATAGTTTTCATGGGACTCTCCTTCTATAAGTAATCTCTCTTTCTCACTGGTAAACCATAGAGGAAAAGGGCATTGACCAACTGCTAGCATCAAGCATCAACATTTCTTTATGCTAAAGTTTAACATTTTGGATCAGTTCTCACTCAGATTTGATCCAAAATGTAACTAATTGTCCAGGCATGCCCATGTCAAGAAAATGATGGGGCAACCCTAGCACCTATGTTACTTTAGGTCAAGAGAAATAGCACCTTAAATTAGCAACATTGAGGAAGTTTCTCCTCATTACAGTTTGGGCACTGACCTATTTCACACATATGTGAATGAGCCTGAGGTCCTCATGTTGGTACGTGGGTTCTCTTAGACAAGTCCGGTCTAGGTCCAAACTCTAAAAGAAAGATGAGAAAAAAGAAAAATACTCCCGTCTGCTCGATACCCCAAACTCCAGACATGGCCAACAAATATGGGACATGGAAATAACAACACAAAACAAGCTCTAAGGGCATTTCAAGAACAAGAAAATTTATGTAAATAATAATAAACAAGAACAAACACAAGAAAGAACACCAAAATTTTTGTCATCTCTACCTAAGAGAGAGAGAAGGGAGGGCAGGGCTGTAGGTGGAGGCACAGCCTCACCATAACTGCTTCCCATCTCCTCTTGTATGTGTGTGCGTATGACAGAGAGAGAGGTATTGCATTCTCATAGAACCAAAACCACGTCCTTGCCTGGAAAAAAAGCCTTGTTCTTCAACCTACTTGAAACAGGATGTGTGAGGCAGAGAGAGAGAGTGAGATTTTGGGGGTGAAGGGTTTACTCCCCTTGGTCCCCTTGCAATCTTTTCTTAAGCATCCTCAACTTTTAGTCATATTACAAAAAGAAAAAAGCAAAAACAACATGGTATATTACAAAATAGCAAAAAAAACCAGGAAACTAACGTATATAATATATATATATACACACATTATATATGGGACGGTTGATAGCGCAGCAACAGTTCACGGTGCTTTTAACAATATTTTAGCATGCTCTCAGCACCGGATATTTAATCTTTAGCCGCTTATATATATATATATATATATATATATATATATATATATATATATATATATATATATATATATATATATATATGAAAAGTGGATGCTGTCATGTGCCGGATGGTTAACATTTAAAAATTTATCACTAAAAAAAACCATAAATCATCGTTAAAGTCACTATAAACCGTGGCTAATAGCAACAAGTTTTTTACTTTCAACCATCCGGCATATGGCAGCATTAAATCTCTCTCTCTCTCTCTCTCTCTCTCTCTCTCTCTCTCTCTCTCTCTCTCACCTTGTCATACTTCTGTAGCCACATTTTTGAAAGTTGTCGTCTTTGTAACCTCAGCAGCTTACAGACACCTTGGTACTGTACCAGCAGTCATGTGACTTAGGTCTTCACGAGGACCACAGAAGGAAGAGAGAAGGAACAGGGAGGAGCAACTGGCAAGAGCTAAAAAAAGAAGGAAAATGTCTAAGACGAAGCAATCATGTTTTACACATGAAGACAGATGAGCAGTTCAAAATTTATCGCATAAGGTATATATGTCTATGGGCCTTACTGAGCTTAAATCAACTTGAGTTCATTCATCTCGAACTCAACACGAGCAGTTACTTAAACTCAAGTTGAGATCTGCTAGGTTTTTCTTTGTTTATATATAAAATTTAAACCTTCTCCTTTCAAAGAATTTACAAAAACCTCCTTTTAAAACTACAAAAACTCATGCGACATAGAACAAAGGAAGAACCTCTGTGGCAACAACTTAGCATTACATGTGTGGATTCTCACTTCTCTGTGTCCATATGTGGCAAAAATGGGCCATTTTCACATAACTTGTCAAGATGACTGAGGAACACAGGCTTTTTCAACAACATTGCCCCACAAAGAGCATTTGAAGCTGATTTTCTAGGTCCAGATGCATATATGCACATCAAAACTTCTATAATGTTTGCAAATAATGAACTATTAAGGAACCTTAGAAAAGCTAAATGATACTAAATTGACCAATCATGTGATTTCTCAATCAGAGTAGTCTCCAACGCCCCATGTTGACATGACTTCAGCAATCTTAATACAAGCATTACAAAAACCAATAATGACTACTGCATATTGTGCAGACACAAATAAACAGTATAACTTCTATTTTTCTAAGAACTCCCTCAAAGTGACCTGGTAATAATGGAAGAAAAAACAATTACTAAAATGTAGTAGTATAAGTGTGATCCAAAATGTACGATACCTCCAAAAAGGGTGCATTCTCTGGATCATCCAACCTTCTTAAAGGACCATCGTTTACAGTGAATCCATTACTCCAAAATACAATATTGTGGACAACAGATTCAGGCTCCTGAGAAGTCTGAGAAGCTTGCACTGTCTCTCCTGATAAAATCCTTGCAGTACCGGTAAAACTTTTTGAGCTAGAAGATGGCTGAAGCTGATCAACTGGTCCTTCTAGTGCACCCAATTGTCTAGCTTGATCAAATATTGCATCCACGTCACTATTTCCTTTTGTTGGACCCTGGACAAGCATTCCACTGCATACAAAAAGTAACGGGAAGTTCAGATGACTTAGAGAAATACTGATCAACTGATTAAGGTTCGGTCAATCATTTAGATAGAGGAATTCCTCAACTGGAACGTTAATCACTACTTGTTCATGAAAAGAATGAAAATGATGGAAAACAGAACACCAGATAATTTGATCATGCCATCTGCTTCATGAAAGTGCTTAGACATCAGAAACCCAGAAACCTATGAATCAAAATTGATGCAGTTGAAACTCTTCCATAAAATCTCTATAGTTATTCCCAAAGAATTGCATGTTTCCGAAATACTGGTGCATCTAATCAAATACAGTGATGGTTCAAACTGCCACTCAGTATACTTAGGAACTAGGAAGGTATTCTGAATAACGGATTATGTCCTTAAACATTTCTGCCTGGGCTCCAACAATGTTACATTTATGGTAATACCACAAGATTCACAAGAGAACTAAACAATGTTTCAGCTTTTCAGTAGGTAAGTGAGATTGCCCACAGCCTCAAATGATGGAGAAAATGTGCGACAACAAGTTCAATTTTGTTAGAACATATCAAAGCCACTCTATCACTATTTCCCCAATATCTACCTGGAGCGATGATACTGCCCAAGGTCCAGGGTGAAATCAGAAAGAAAGCAACAAGTAAGCATGTGGCAAGGAGTTCAATTTTGCAACATGTCAACATAGCAAAAGCAGCAGCTAATGCAGAAGCCGTACATGCATGATACTATAGGAAAGGAGGAAAATGAAAACTCCAGCAGCTAGCAGACGAGATTGCGAAAATCTTCCTTATTTGGACCACCTACAAATGAATGGAAACGCTAAACGTCGAATCGTTCATTTGCATACTAAATTTGTCGGCAATGAAAGGAAGACGTAGGAAACACTCAAATAACAAGTTCATCGTAAGACAATGACGGGCGACAGAGAAAGAAAAGGACAAAACAATCTTCCATGAACAAGAAATGAATAAGCGCGAAGGAGATCGACACGGAGATACCTCTTCTCTCCACCAGCATAATACTCCTGCGGCGCGTCCCCGTCGTTCTCATCCGAGGATGCGGAGCCAGATGCGCGACCCAGATCAGAAAGGGTGCGAATCCTTCCAGAAGAGGAGGTGGAGGACTTGCCCTTGGCGGTGTTCTTCTTCTGGGAGTCCCTGGAAGCCATGTGGGTCGCACGAAGGCGAGGAGGAGACGACGCAGAAGAATAAGAAGGTGCTGCTGCTGCTGCCGATGTCGGTTGCTGTGAAGGGGAAGGAGAGAGAGGAGGAGAGTGGTGTTGTTGGGCTTCGTAGTAGGAGGAGATGGCGGAGCCGAGCTGCCAGTTGTGGCTCTCCAGGAAGAAGAGGGCCTCCTCCTCGGTGCAAGATGTGATCGCACGGAAGTTATCGACCAGCGCCTCTCCGCCCTCCATCTTCCCCACCTTCCCAGGGTCTGCGTTGGTGTGATTTGGTGGTGCAAACCCGGGCTTGTGGGTTTTCTCCCTCGGATTTCTCTCTTCCCTGGGTCGTGCCTTCTTCAGGATTTTACTTTCTCACAATTGGCGTTCCCATCTGCACGCAAGGTATCTTTCTTTCCCTGGATCGTGCCCCTGACTCCCTTTCCCTTGTATCTGTTAACGTTGCGAATTTTATTAAATTCGGTTCGAATTGGCCGAATCGGTGGCATGAATCGATTCAGTTTGAGGCTAACCGCGCTACGGATTTGGTTCACAAACAGATTTTTTTTTTTGTTTTTTTTTAATATGAGGAAAACAAGTTTAAAATACCAAGCTGCCAAATTTATGTATTTATAAATTAAAAATTCGTTGCTGAAAGCATCGAAAATTGTTGCAGAATTTGAATTTTTAACCATTTAAGATTCAAAATGTCATATAATTAAATAAATAAATAGAATATATAAATATATATATAAAGGAAATTGTCATAGGATGGCTTCATCCAACATCATTCCACCAAGAGGAACTGTACGATTAGAAAATGGGATAGTAACTTGCTTGCAAAATCTTAGAACCTAAACCCGAATTAGTTTTCATAAATTAAAAATCTTGCGTCCGGATCCTATGAATAGTAAACTGTAAATCCAAACCCAAGATTCGATGCATTGTCCATCAGAAGTAACCCCTTTTAGACTTAAATCCTACCAAATCCAAGTGTAGGTCTCTTTCCCAACCCTTAAACCCGATTGGGCCCATCCTTCAAAATCCGCAACTAAAAATAATTTACACACAGGTCCGGTTCACAACTAGATCAAATTTGAGACCTGAAACTACTGTCAAATATGATCCAGTTTTCAAATCCTAGGGCTCAAATCTATCTAACCTTAAAATTTCAAATCTATGCCCATATTTTTAAAACTGGATTGTTATTCCAGATCTGGATTTTAAGCCAGTGGGACTCATTTTGGATCAAATGTCACGCAAGTTTAAAGACAAAAAAAAAATCCAAACCATCTTTCTTGTCCAGATTCAGATATGAGCCAGAGAGCGACATTCACATGGCCCTTTTGTGAGTGTTCACCTCCTGGTCTAGGATCCGAAGTGTTTGTTGAAATCGGATCTCAACGGACGGGATTCCATCACATTAAAGTGCACGACCGGCCATCGTGACCTGCCGCAGCCCGAGTCATGGTGCCCCCCTTTTATTTTCTTGAGTTGGGGACAGAAGAACCAAAGAGGGAAATCCTTTGAATGTCTTCACTAGCGGTGGGCAGTAAGCCCGGTACTTGACAACGAACTTGGGCTTTGGCTTTAAAATTGGGCGTCAGCCAACCCGACAAGTTATCAGGCCAGTTATGTCTGCCGGATAAGTTATTTTTTAATATTATTTTATTTATATATATATATATAATTACATATATTTTGTTATAACTGATTATACTTATATATTAAATTGTGTTAAAAATAGAATTTCTATTAATCGGGTAGAGTCAGGTCTCAAGCCTGGGTTATGTCACGAGCTGCAGCTCATCTCAAGCCCAACTTCTTATCAGGGCGGCTTGATGCCTATCCCTACTCCTTACTACGACAGAGGAAACCTTTTGGCAAGTCAGAGATCTGGGGTATTTTACCAAATTGGATACATGCCTAAGATCCACATCTGGATCTATCATGCATGAGCTCCTATTGGAAGTAGGATGTTATTTTGAAACGAAAACCTTTGAGCTCAAGATTATGCTACAGTACAAAAACCTAAACCCATTTATAATTCTCCTTTTTATCCTAGTTTTCTCGCCGTAGACCAAAAAGAGAGTAAAAGCCTTTTTCCCTCCAGCTTCTTTTATGCTACAGCACTCCCTTCGGATAGTCATCCTTTATCTTGAAACAGTTCATTCTAACAGAAATGTTGATCCTTCTGCTGGAAACTCAAGATTAATGCGGAAGGTTGTTTTATGAAGACCAAGATATGCTTCAAAATCTTAAACTCTTCGGGTAAGCGAGAAGCTAATCCCACCGGCCAAGTGAAAACTAAAGTCGTCACTAACATAGATCCCTATGAACACCCTCACGTCTTTTTTTTTTTTTTTTGGTCAGGAATTGAATTGGAATTGGACTCCTATAGCGTCTTGCTTACATTACCCGATGGTCTACTATCTCCCAAGTGCCACCCGCTTTGAAACTACATCATTTTAAAGTATCACTTATTTTCACTAATAGTCTTTAAGAAACATCTTCTCCAAATTTAAGGAACATCTTTTGAAGATGATTTTTTTGAAGAATCTTCTTCGAGCAAAAACATTTTACCTGAAGTCTTCTTAATTAACATATGCCCATGTCAAATGGAAAAGTGCAACATATCTTCAAACCTGTTTTCTTTTCAAATTTTAAAGTTTGGTCCTCAATTGAGTTAGTCCAAAATATGCTCTTTTAATTAACATATGATCATGTGAGCATGGCATGACATGTCATCACACCATTTCAAATACATAACATCATTCATCTATCTTGCTTTACCATGCATATACTCATGTAGGCACTACATACATGCATTGTGTGTCATCTGCCTTACTTCATGTGCATGCACATACATTAGATTGCACTCATAGGCATAGAATAGCATGTTAGACACATCATTTAGGCACACATAATTCTCATGCATATGGTATGTGGCACCATCTCACTCGCATATGCACGCCTCATATCATTATACGATTAGTAGTTAGGCCCTTTTTTCATGCATAGAAACACATGTACCACATGCATATACACGTATACCATGCCAACAACATATGTTATGTATATTGATATGTAGGCTTTATGTATTAATCATGCATCATATCATGTAGTTCGTAACTTCATGTTTTGTTTATGTAACACTCGACTTTTTGGGTGGGTCGGGTCCAGACCCGAACCTGCTGACTTGAAGAGCTCGTCGCTCGAGAGGCTCTTCTCTCGCGTCTTCTGCCTCGTCTTCCTCTTTGCCTTTTTCCTCTGGCACGACCATGTGAGAACAGGAGGCAGACAAGGGTGCAGCGACGACGCCTGGGCCAGCGGAGGAAGGGCGACGGCGACGGTGGTGCTGGTAAGCCCTCACGACCTCTCTCTGCCTCTTCCTCTCCTTTCTTCCTTTTTTTTTCTCCTCCTCCCTCCTACGCAACCCTCTCTCCCTCTCTGCTCGAGCTCTCTCCCCGTCTCCTCTGCTCCTCTGTATCTCCCCCATTTTCCCCGCTCGATGTCCCTCCCCTCTGCCTGTCTTTCCCCTCTGCCCATACTCTCTCCCCTATCAGTCTCCCCTCTATCGGCAGCCCCTCAATCGTGCACACTCCCTCTTTCCCGCTAGTTTTTCCTCACTCTGAGTGTCTCCCATCTTCAACCGAACCAGCTCTTCACTGCGGAAGGTCCTCTTCTAACCTCCCTATTGCTGTTTTTTATTATCTTGGGGCTGTTGGTTTGGATTGTAGTTGGGGACACATCATTTTCCCTCATACCAGCGAATTGTAGGCTTGGGAGTTGACGACGACAGTTAGTTTTGGTTGCTTGGGGGATCACTTGAACTCGTAAGGTGACTGCCGGGAGGACTGCAACAACTAAGGCTTTGAAATTGGGGTGAGAAAGGTCTAATCAAGCTTAGAATGTTGTATATTTTCTGTTGGAGCATGTATATTTAATGATTGAGCATGCTAGTCTAAAGATTTGATGATTTCAAATGCATGCTAGAGATGTGACTATTTTGGGGAAAGTTTATGCCCATTTTGAGAAGGACGAGTATCTACGTGTATAATGGTTCCTCTAACATGTTGGGTTAATGTTCGAAGCAATTGGGAATCATAGTAGAAATTGTGGTGATGTGGAGAAGATTTAGAACCGTGTTATAGAACTCGTGAAGTATGTTTTTGTTGAGGGCAAACACGTTGTTTGTTGGAGAATAGTAGGTATGTTAGGATGGCGCCTCAACTAAGGAAGCAAGGGAGAAACAAATTAATGATTGGTTCAAATCAATAGTGCAGAGCTTGAATCATTTGATATCAACTTCAATGTTTTGGGTAGATGCCTATTGGAGGGTTTTGTGGGTCAACGCTACTCGTTGACACCCTTTTGAGGTGATGACATGTCTCAATGATTGTATTGTCATATTTGTATTAATTGTAAAGCGATCCAAATAGAGAACTTATCGTTTGACTGTGTTTGTAGGTACACCGGGCATGTTCCGTAGACCTTGAGCAACTAGACGTGAAGCTCGAGGCGTTTTGGAGTGTTTTGTGGACACGCGGTAGGTATGGCGGCATTCCAGGCAAATCCCTGCCTGGGGCCAACGTGTGAATGTGTGTTCCTAGGATCATGGGATCCTAGGATTGTGATGTGATTGAATGATTGTTTTGTGAGTAAATGTATGTATGCATGTGAATGATTGGTTATAGG
The DNA here is from genome assembly GCA_011799765.1 of Nymphaea thermarum. Taxonomy (NCBI): domain Eukaryota; kingdom Viridiplantae; phylum Streptophyta; class Magnoliopsida; order Nymphaeales; family Nymphaeaceae; genus Nymphaea; species Nymphaea thermarum. The sequence goes on from JAANDH010000955.1 coordinate 69,603, forward strand.
ATAACTTTTGTTTTGAAAAGCTATTAGAGGTTGGTTTTGAAAACTGTTAAGATAGGGTTGTATTCAGCTTTAAGCTAGAGAGGGTACTTCTATAATATTTTTATTCTTTTATGGTTCTCTTGTACTTTCACCCTCTCCTCTAGTCTATATAAAGAGGAGTTAGGGCAGATTTCTAAGTTTATCAAATTCTCTTCCTCTCAACTTCAACATGGTATCAGAGCCAGGTTCGACTCCTTCTCATTGTGTCCTCGTCGCCTGACCGGCGCCAGCCGCCGCCTCATCGGTGCCAGCTGCCGCCGCCCCATCGTCGTCCTCTGCTGTTCGCCCCGCCGTCCATCTAGTTGCTGCCGCTCGCCCTCCTCCATCGGCACCACACCCGTCGCTGCCTTCTCTGCCCGTAGCTGCCATCTCACCCGTCGCCTGCATCACCCGTCTGACCGTCGCCTGCCATCTCTGACCGTCGCCTGCATCACCCGTCGCTGCTATCTCCTCCCGCAGTGTCGCCTGTGCTCGCCACTGCTGCAGCTTCGCCGTCGTGTCTGTGCTCGCTCCCAGCCGCCTCTCGCTACCTGCCCTCGCCTCTAGCAGCGTCGCCGCCACTGCCTGTGCTAGCCGTCGTATCCATTTCCACCGCTGCTCCGCCTCTGCTCTATGACGCTGACCTTCTTCTCTGAGCTGTTCGCCGTCGCCTCTGCTCTCCACTGCCAATGATCACAGTTGTCGACCTGGTATCTCTCTCTCTCGTTACTCCTCGTCGGCTAGTTTCTGATCAGCCTTGTCAACTTTATATTTGCCGCTTGCCTCTCCTCAGCCGATGGACTACATAGTGCGTTTGACTGCATATTGCTTGATGATCAGCATGTTGTCTTTATATATGTGACTGTATTATTTCCCTGCACTTCCTATTCCGTGGCTCGGTTTCCTCCTTTGAGTTAGAAGATGTCTGAAATCAGCAGTGACACTAATACATCTTCCTTTGTATCGTCCGGAGAGATGAAGAGTTCTTCGTTTTCCAGCCTTATTACCAAAATGAATGGAGGTAATTATGAGATGTGGGCAATGCAAGTGAAACGAACATTGATTGCTCATGACAAGGAACATCTTATATTGGAGCCCGAGCCCGTACAGAAGGTAGGCAAATATGTTACTTGGTTTAAAGATAACTCCCTAGTTATGGTTTGGATTGTTGGCACTCTTTCTCAAGACATTGCTAATGAAATCTTGCACAAGGAAAGTGCAAAAGATATGTGGGATTCTCTTGCAGCCACTTATTCGCAAGCAAGAAATGAAACCAGAATTATGCAGCTACATCATGACATTCATCAGATGCGCCAAGATGGTCGGCCCCTTCATACTTACTATTCTAGTCTCAAGTTCATGTTTGAGAGACTAAACAGCTACTTTCCTGCATGTAAGTGTGAGCAACAGAAGGCATATAGAGATATGTTTATGGTCGGGGTGTTCCTTTCAGGATTAGATTTGGTTTATGAATCCGCGAAGAATCAGATGCTTACTAGTCCCTCCATTCCTCCTATTGATGAGGCTTATAGTAGACTGAGCAGAATTCCCATCTCTGCAGCGACTGTTCCTGATACCACTTCTGCTATGCTTGCTACTCGTGGCAGAGGTGGGTCATTCTTTGCTAGAGGACGAGGAGGCCGTGGTCGTGGTCCTCCTACTTCGCGCCCTGTATGTCAGTTTTGTCATCGCATTGGCCATACTGTGGATAAGTGTTGGCAGAAACATGGTCGTCCTGCTTTTGCTAATCAGACTGCTTCTACTGAGTCTCCAGAGCTGCCTAAGGTGCAGCATACCGCCCCCTCCAATGAGTTACGTGTAGATGATCTTCTCTCTCAGTTGCGTTGCTTGCTTGGCGATAGACCTCAGCATGCTCCTGATCCGACCACCACTACTGTCACTACTGCTGCTAGTGCTTCTTCTTCTGGTATGTATTCTGCCTACACAGCTTCCCCCGCTACTGACACGACAGATTGGCTCATTGATTCTGGTGCATCGACACATCTATGTGGAGACAAGGCACAGTTTACTTCCTATGTCTCTGCTCCACCTAGCCGTTCAGTTATTCTAGCCGATGGGAAATATTCTCCAGTTGTTGGACAGGGAGAGGTCCAACTTACTTCGTCATTGCCATTACAACATGTTCTTCATGCACCAGAATTCCCACATAGTCTTCTTTCTATCAGTCAGATTACCAGAGATTTGCATTGTCGTGCTCTATTTGATTCCTCTGCTCTTGTGTTTCAGGATATACTGACGGGCAGGGTGATTGGCAGTGGCCGTGAGCAGGGAGGTCTCTACAGGCTAGTGCACCCCATTCCGTTTGCTGGGTCTACCTCTTCGGGATCCTCTTCGTCTTCAGCCTATACTTGGCATTTGCGCTTTGGACATCTGCCATTTCAGAAATTACTTCATGTTCTTCCTCAGCTGTCTCCTCAGTCATCCTTTCAATGTGAGCCTTGTCAGTTGGGCAAGCATCATAGGTCATCGTTTCCCGTGCGGCTCGGTAGAAGTAGCCAGTCTGTTTTTGAGTTACTTCATTTTGATGTTTGGGGCCCAAGTCGTACACCTGATCTTCAAGGTCATAGGTATTATCTTGTTGCTGTTGATGACCACAGTCGTGTTAGTTGGGTCTTTCTTATGAAGCATAAATCTGAAGTCGGTCCTGTAATCAAAAATTTTATCAATGAAATTCTGACTCAATTTGATACTTGTGTCAAAACTGTGCGTTCTGACAATGCTTTTGAATTTTGTGCTTCTTCTCTAGAGCAATTTTTCAAAGATAAAGGTATCATTCACCAAACCTCTTGTGCTTATACCTCTCAACAAAATGGGGTTGCAGAGCGCAAACACTGTCATATCCTTGATGTTGCCCGTACCATCATTATACATAGTCATGTTCCTCATTCGTACTGGGGAGATGCAGTTCTCACCGCATGCTATCTTATTAATCGCATGTCGTCATCTGTGTTGGGAGACCTTGTTCCTATCTCTGTGCTCTTTCCTGACAGAGATTTGTTCTCTGTTCCACCTCGTGTTTTTGGATGTGTTGCCTTTGTTCACTTGCTTGGTCCTGGGAGAGATAAGTTGTCTCCTCGGGCCATCAAGGCGATCTTTGTTGGTTATTCCCGCACTCAAAAGGGATATCGATGTTATGATCCTTCTACTCGTCGGTATTATGTGAGTGCTGATGTTACATTCTTTGAGTCTACCTCCTTTTTCTCTCCTAATGGCACTCAATTACGGGCACCTGAGTTGAGTGATGAAGTCCATCTCCCTTTACCTCTCCTGAGTTGTCCAAAACCAGTTGATCGACGTTTTGGGGCTGTCTACCAACGTCGTACTAGCCCTGTTGTGCCTGCTCTCTGTGCATCTGTGCCTTCACCCAGCATGCCCAAGGTAATTCCTGAACACACCACTGCTGACGATTCTTTATGTGATGGTGATGATGCCACAGGGGACGACCGTGATATGTCCATTGCTCACAGGAAAGGCAAACGCAGCTGCACCTTGCATCCTATCTCTGGACATTTATCCATGGACCGACTCACTCCTACATACCGGCAGTTTGTCATGGGGCTGTCGGCTGTTGCACTTCCACAGACGCATGTGGATGCTCTATTTGATCCTAAATGGGCTGCAGCTATGCAAGAAGAGATGGCTGCTCTTCAGTCTCGAGGCACTTGGACACTTGTTACTCCTTCAGTGGATACAGCTATTGTTGGTTGTCGATGGGTTTTTACCATCAAATACAGAGCGGATGGCAGCATTGAGAGATATAAGGCTCGTCTAGTTGCTAAAGGCTATACCCAAACTTATGGGNTTCTCGCTTGTATGATGATGATACTGAAGATGTTGATGCGAGACAGTATAGAGGGATTGTTGGAAAGCTCCTATACATCACTGTCACTCGACCTGACATTGCCTATGTTGTTAGCAGAGTGAGTCAATTTATGGATAAGCCCAAGAAAGTTCATTGGGATGCTGCTATGATGATTCTTAGATATCTAAAGAGTTCACCAGGAAAGGGACTCTTCTTCTAGAATGGTACTTCTCTCACTGTATCTGTGTATGTTGATGCTGACTATGCAGGATGCCCCTCTGACAGAAAGTCTACTACTGGCTTTTGTGTGTTCATTGGATCTAACTTAGTTACATGGAAGAGTAAGAAGCAAACAGTGGTTGCCAGATCAAGTGCCGAATCTGAGTATAGAGCTATGGCTCAGGCCACTGCTGAAGTTATGTGGGTTAGATCATTGATGTTGGATCTAACTGTCGAAGTACCTCTTCCTATGCAGTTGTTATGTGATAACAAGGCTGCACTTTTTATTGCAAATAATCCGGCGTTTCATGAGAGAACCAAGCACGTTGAAGTAGACTGTCAATATACTAGAGACATCATTCAAAAGGGGTTTGTAAGTGCCTCACATGTTTCATCTACAGGGCAGACGGCTGATATCTTCACTAAGGCTCTTGCAAGGGGACCATTCCAAAGTTGTTGTTCCAAGTTGAGCCTATTTGACATATACGCTCCAACTTGAGGGGGAGTGTTAAGATAGGGTTATATTCAGCTTTAAGCTAGAGAGGGTATTTTTGTAATATTTTTATTCTTTTATGGTTCTCTTGTACTTTCACCCTCTCCTCTAGTCTATATAAAGAGGAGTTAGGGCAGATTTCTAAGTTTATCAAATTCTCTTCCTCTGAACTTCATCAAAAACTGTTACGCATTTGCATGTGCATGTTAGAATTGATAATTGCTTAGGACAGATGAGGTGAGGTATCGAGTCGAGTGTCTTCTCGACCTCAATTGTGCATTAGAAAACATCATAGAATGATAACTGTCTAGGACAGCTACGAGCCAATCACGGATCAAGACTACTCTCTGAGATTTTGGCTAAGTTTTGAAAGATGTGATTGATGTGTTTGATAAAATGTGAATTATTATGAATGTGAATGTTGTGATTTGTTGTATATGTATTGCCATGAGCAATTATGCAATTGAATGAGATTGGAGGGTAGTTGTACCCATATTGTCATGGCGGCTAGCTAAGAATGTGAGTTATATGTGTAGCCCTCGTGCGAAGGCATTTGGAGGTATGGGTGCACTCGTGGAGTGACCCAACCTCATGAGCTAGCCTGTCATTTGGTGAATGTGTTTCCATAATGTTAAGTGTGAATGTGTGTTTTCAGGATCATGGGATCCTATGATTGTGATGTGATTTGATTGATTGTGTTGTGAGTGAATGTATGTATGCATGTGAATGAATTGTTATGTAATAACTGATAAGTTTTGTGTTGGAAAGCTATTGGAAGCTTGTTTTGAAAATTACCACGCATTTGCATATGCATGCTAGAATTGATAACTGCTTAGGACAGATGAGGTGGGGTATCGAGTAGAGTATCTCCTCGACCCCGATTGTGCATTAGAAAGCATCCTAGAATGAAAACTGCCTAAGACCGCTACAGCCGATCACAGATCGAGACTACTCTCCGTGGTTTGGCTAAGTTTTGAAAGATGTGAGTGATGTGCGATTGTGAATGTTGTGATGTGTAGCACGTGCATTGCCGTGAGCAATTATGCAATTGAATGAGATTGGATGGTAGTTGTACCATATTGTTATGACGGCTAGCTAAGAATGTGAATGATATGTGTAGCCCTCGTGTGAAGGCAATGTGAGATGTGGGTGCACTCGTGAAGTGAACCAACCTCATGAGCTAGCCAGATGTGACTGATGTGTGTGATTGTAAATGTTGTAATTTGTTGCACATGCATTGTCGTGGGCATGAATGCAAATGAATGAATTGAATGGTAGTTGTACCCGTATTGTTATGACGGCTAGCTAAAAATGTGATTTATATGTGTAGCTCTCGTGTGGAGGCAATTGGAGGTGTGAGTACACTCGTGAAGTGAACCAACCTCATGAGCTAGCCAGTCATTTTGTGAATGTGTAATTATAATGATAAGAATGAAAGAATAAGAGATAAGAGGCCAGTGGTTTGTGACAATGTGTTTGGAAGACGTCCCGCTTTCGCCACTGGTCTCGCCTGTTCGGAGCGCAGGCAGTGCAAGGCCCCAGGGTACTGTTGTGTGTTGTGCTTGGAGCGTTGGGCTCCCGCCTTTCCAACCTGGGTGTCCTAGGGAAGGCTGAATATATCTCCTTGGAATTCACGCATCCATGGATGAGTGCTCTACCGCTGCAGTGGGTGAATGGATTCATACTGTTATGGACCACCACAGGGGTTGTATCTCGGCTATGGGTCACCCATGGTGTGCATGTGTCTGTGTTTGCACCCACAGGAATTGTCAATTCACTTAAATTAATGAAAATGATGTATATGAATGAATGTATGTGATTGATGTGCATGTGAATGTTGTGCTTATGAATGCAAATGAAATGTTTAAGCATGCCTTGCATGTGATTTGAAATTGTATTATTGTGGCCATTGAGTGGCCTTTACGTGTTGTGGTCTATTTGTGAGGAGCCTTCTTGGTAAATGATGTGGCTATGTCTTGACACAACATGATGATAGATTGTTTTTATGATTGTTCTCATATTTGAGCCCTACCTAAGAGGGTTTGGAATTTTCCTAGTTTGTTGCCATACTGCGAAGGCTAAGCCTTCTATTGTTTCATTTTTCAAGTTTTGGTGGACCAGGGGCAACAGGTTGTGCATATGGCTTCACTCACGTTCTAGTGGGGAGGTTTTGGGTCTTTTGTAGTGCCGACGTGTCTTGTTTTGGTTATATTGATGTCTTGTTTATGTTAGGGATCAATTCTATGGTTTGGGGACATTTTTGTCATACACATAGATGTGATTTTGTACGAACTGAATTTGTTATGTAAATGAAAGTTGCCCCATTGTTCTGAATGGCATAGCTCTCTCCTTTTTGAATTGGTGTGTCGTCACACCTCAATACTTTATGTTTAGAAAAAAAATTTGTTAGAGGGTCAGAAGGTTGGGGTGTGACAGTTCATGACATTCTCCACATATATTCTGCTAAAGATGCATATGTAGGTTCGTTATAGTATGTATACATGTGAACTAAGTTAGTTTCAAATGATTTTAACAAAGCATACATGTTGTGTATGGTAGGTGGTCGTAGGGCAGATTTTACTTTTTATTAAACAATCTTTATTCAATTGCTTATTTTTTGCATAACCAAAACCTTGCACTATGTTGTAGATCGATTTTTGTTGGGTAAATCATGGAATTTCATTATAAAATTTATATAGTGATTAAAGGAAGAGGTTTGTAATCTACAAATTCATTTTCGTAAAAATTGAATTTCATGCAATATAGTATTTATGACTGTTTTGTCCTCTGACTTTTAGAAAATTATGGAACTCTAAATCTTTTATCTTTTATGTATTCTATAGTAAATAGATATATTTTTGAAAATATATGTGTTTACTACCTTCTATAAATGAAGTTGGTTCCTCAAAGTGTCAACCTTCAAACTACATCTTTTTCATTCATCTTTACCCGTCGGATTTGAGCTATACATAAATCTGCCCTAAAACTTATAGTTTGTAGAACAAAAAGAGTTTCATCATTTCTCCTAGCTTTGGTAATGTGTTTTAGCATTAGTTCATTTCTTTATACTTAGGATTAGAAAGGTTAGTAATGATTTAGAAAGAAATTTAAAGCATTTTATCGTTTTATGTTTGTTGGCCTAGACTATAGCTCTAACTAACATTATTTTCTTTATTTTTAAGCCCATAGTTCTTCGTTGATGCTCAAGTTCTCATGGTGTACAACGAGTGCATGAAGTATGGGCATGGAGTCCTCGAGAAGAAGTAACTTACGATTCTTTTTTATTTGCTAGTGCGTGAATCTATGTTGGCATTTTGATTTGTAAGAGAGATTTTAATTTATTCTATTGTTGATGCATGTTAGACAATTAATAAAGCTAAGTCTCATTTAAAGTGTGGGAGTTATTTGATATCTTTAATCATGTTTTTTGTGAATAGACCCATGCTCACTACTTTGGTAGAGAGCCAGAAATTTATAATATCTGTGTTTGATTTCAATGATCTATCATCTTCAACAAGGTATTCAAACCAAAAATCACATCACCACACATCTTTATCTCATCTTTATCTTTGGTTCAAGTGTATGGGCATACCCTAACTAGAATTACATGAATTGAAACTCGAGTCACTTTAGGCTTCTAGTGTGCAACATCATCTAATAATATTCACATGCTTGAAGTCACTCACATCAGTTTGTCAGCACTTTCAGTCACAACACAATGCCTCTAAAAGAGGTCCACTCATAAGCATAACATGGTTGTGGTGCCTGTGATAACCACATCAGATCATCATACATCAATGAGTACAATAATAGAGAAAGACATCCAGACGTGAGTACAATGTTATTAGTGCTCATTAGATGTAGTATCATACTATCTAGCACAAATTAAGATCATTTAATGGCTTGCAGGTCGTGTAAATAGGAAAACTCGATTCCCCCAAAAATCAAAGGAAAACTGACATAGTATTGCATGACGACATGCCTCATATCTAAACTGCACCCATCAACACTATTTGTGCTCACATGACTTTGCCCACTCGCTTGTATCTACTAATGTTGCATGTGAGGGCATAGAAGTCAAAATTCACACCAGACACATAGTGGCATGCAAAACAAAGCATAAACATAATCCAAATGCACATGTAAGTGCCTATCAGTAAGCAAAAAGGTCAAGCATGCCATGGCCAACTAAGGCCGCCTGATCAAGACAAACCATCAATGATGGCCAATTCCAAATAAGCTAAAAGAAATTCATCCACCACTCTTTTTAGCCCAATTCATCATCATAGTATGTTCCATTACGTGGAGGTGGAGATCTTCCTCTTATGAGTGGGAAAAACTTCTTCAATTTCCCCTAATTGATTTCACTGAGAACAACAGTCTCTTCTTTTTGGTGTGCTCCACTGTAAGAAGTAAAAGCAAGTATATGATAACATGTACCTTGCAAGATTATCTCAGTGACATGAGCATACAATGAATAGCACCTTCAGTCGCTCTTGATGTACAACTTCCAAATTTCGGTTTTAAGAAGTTCAGAACTTACTCTAGTTTCACTCGTTCTCCTATTTTGGTAGGTTTTGGCCCATTTTGAGTTAGCCCAAACCGATCTTAATATATGTCTATCTCACTCATGACAATCTGGCCATAGCTCAGTTCATGTTAGCAATAATGAAAACAGAAGAAGTGAGGAGGATGAAGACAGCAAATAACGTGGTTTAGCTCTGATTGAGCATACGTCCACGGTCAGAAGGCACTCGAACAATTTCTCATTCAATAAGAAGATGATTACAATGGGAGAGTCGAGTCCCTTTTATAGAGAAGAAATCACGTCTTATTGTAGGCAAGGTTGTTCTTGCCTACATTAGATGAAATCTTCATCTGATCCCCAAATTTCCGCCTTTCCCTTTCTTCTGATTTTTCTGCCTTTTTTATTTGATCACAATCTTTTATTTCCAGCTCCATATCTTGATCGCTGATTTTCTCTCCAACGGATTCATCCTTATCAGTTTTGTTAACATTCCCCCTCAAACTAAGCCGCTGCTGAAGGCTGAGTTTGGTCTTGAGATGATTGAAAGTACGCTTTGATAAGCTTTTGGTAAACAAATCGGCCACTTGATCTGTGGTTGAAATATACTTAGTTTGAAGTTGCTTTTGAGCTACTCTTTCTCGAACATAATGAAAATCAATCTGAATGTGCTTGCTTCGGTTATGAAATACCGGATTTGCCATCATATAAAGTGAGCTCTTATTATCACAATATAAAATTGGGACTTTGATAATCGTTATTCCAATGTCCTTCATTAAGAATTGTATCCATGTAAGTTCTGCCGCTGTCGACGCCATTGCTCTATATTCAGCTTCGGTACTAGATCTAGCTACACAATTTTGCTTCTTGGCACTCCAAGACACACAATTTGCACCAAGAAAAACACAAAAACCTGTGGTGGATCACCTTGTTTGAGAACATCCTGCCCAATCCGAGTCTGAAAAAGCATATAAATCAAGAGTGTTTTGCATCAATATGTTTAGTCTCATGTGTATTGATCCTTTAATGTATCGAAGAATCCTTTTGACCATTTGATAGTGAATTTGAAGTGGCTCATGCATAAACTGACTAACATAATTGACAGCAAAAGAGATATCAGGTCGCGTTAGAGTCAAGTATTGCAAGGATCCAACTATCTGCCTGTAGAGAGTAGGATTTGCAAATTTTACTTCATCGTCCTGTTTGCATCCCAAAATTTTCATTGGTTTTGGAGTGCTCCAGAAAAATAAGGTTTTGTTTTAAAATAGGAAAGAAAGGGACTCGCCCGTCGGTACGAGGATCGACCGTTCCCGGCGCCTTTACCGGGGGTAACCAACCCAAGGGCTATGTTTATCATTGATGCATTTCATTTTAACTTAAACATCATTTTTTATTCTATATGCGGTGTAGAAAATATTGAAAGTTTGATGTTTCAAATTTTTGAAAAGATTCTTGAAGAATTGCTTGAGAATGTGAAATATTTTGAGAAAAAGTGGAATTAGTAAATATCATTTGAAAAGCTTGTGAAATCTTGAAATCACTAGTGTTCTTTTAAGACTTTAAGTAGGTTTGAGATTTTGCTCTAATTCGGTTACCACCTAGTTAGAGCTCCATCCCCTCTTGCTTAAGTTCTTTTGGAGAGGTGCTTGTGACAATAAGTGAAATAAAGTGGGTGAGAATGCATGGATGCGTTTGTCCTATATGATTGGAATAATGTAAAACATTCATACCACAACATTCATCTAAAGTCATTCCTACCACAACATACATCTAAGATTTTTGTTGTTATAATTATTATACATAAGAAAGAAAAGTTTTTTGAAAAAGAGATTGAGATTGTAGACCATCAAGCATGAATCCAATATTGGGTCATTACTTGGTTTGTGGTCTTGATAAAGTCGGCAAATGAAAAATTAAAATATTAAATAGTAAGATATTGAAAGAACGGAAAATATGAAAGACTACATCCCAAGAGAGATATAGAGAAAGAGATCTTGAAAATCATAAAATCAACGATTTAAAATAAAGAGAGATATGTATCCATATATATATATATATATATATATATATATATACATATATATGTATATATATATGTAAAGATACGTATATGAATGCTTGTAAAAAATGATGTTTAAATCAAATAAAGAAGAAAAGATCATTTTCGAAAGAGAGGGAGAGAGATTTAAAAATGGAATACACGTATATATATTTATATATACGTATATGAGAGTTTGTAAAAGGATATGTTAAATCATAAAGAGAGATTGACAAAGAAAGATATTCATGTGCACACATACGTATATAACATGTATATACGCATACGTCTTCATGAGTGCTAAAATCAAGAAATGAATTGAAAATAGCCGACTTCAATTTTTGATGTAGGCCGGAGGGGAACTTGGGCTCATGCAAGAACCTAAGTTAAGTCTCCAAGGCCGTATTAGAAAGGATTCTTTTGAAAATATTTTGTAAAACATAAAACATAGTTATTTCATTGGTTGCAAGGGAATATGTTTCTTCCACCGTTGGGTACGGAAGAAACTCAAACGATAAAGTGCTCATTAGGGTTTCTAATGGGATGATTAAAAGGAAACTAACACGAAATGATATGAAAATGCACTTTAACATGTACAAATTCGTGAAGGTTCTTCCTGGGTTGGACAAGCCCCAACCTCGAAATTAATCAACACAATAATAAGGAGAGAATCCCAAGCCATACTCTCATTCTCACCGTGCATTCACATATAAATGAAAAATCAAATAACTATGCATGGATAGTATCAAAAAAACAATGTTTAAGAAAAGAAAGAGAGCATGATTCAACTATGGAATGGAATCTTATCTTTTCGTGTTCTCGGTGCACTTGAGCATAGCCTTTTGGCTCTAAAATAGAGTTGAGAGCTATCTCTTATGGCCATAGGGAAATGAAAAAGAGAGGAAAATAGAAGGAAACAAAAGAACAACAAGAATGTATTCAAGAAATGAGATAACATAACTCAAGCATGAAAATGAAAGATCATCTCATCTTCTCATGCTCCCGGTGCACTTGAGCATAGCCTCTTGGCTCTAAAATAGAGTTGATAGCTATCTCTTTTGGCCATGGGGAGAGGAAGAAGAGAGGAAAGAAAATAGAAGAGAAATGAGAGGGATGATTATTACATACCTCTAAATGAGAAAATGAGTTAGGGAAAATGAACAATCATGCTTGAAATAAACTTGAACTAACCTCGAGTGAAGCTCCAAGATGATGAAGATGAGGATCTTTGGTGCTCCCTTGAAGAGTTGTAGCTAGCTCCAAGTTGGAGAGAAATGGAAAGAGGAAGAGGGAGAGAGAGAGAGCTCAAGAGAAACCCTAAGTCTTCAAGTGAGAATACTCTAGGGTTTCTCCCAAGGACCACTCTTACCCAAGAGAGAGGAAATGATGGGTATTTATAGAGGATTTTGGAGCCAAAACCCTAAATTTGAATTTTTTTGAATTTCACATCTTTTTCATCCGAATTTCACATAATTTTGAATTATTTTGAAAAAGAAATGGTTTGAAAATGGGTATGATTGGCCATTAGGCTTATAAAAATATATTTTAAAATGGGTCTTGTCCATCCAAAAAGACTAAATTGCCCTCTAAAAGAAGTTTCTTTTGTCAAAAGGAGGGTCAAATGGGTCTTGTTCACCAAAAGACTAAAATCACCATCTAAAAGAAGTTTCTTTTGTCAAAAGGAAGGGCAAATGAGTCTTGTTCGCCAAAAGACTAAAATCGCTCTCTAAAAGAAGTTTCTTTTGTCAAAAGGAGGGGCAAATGGGTCTTGTTTGCCTAAAGACTAAAATCGTCCTCTAAAAGAAGTTTCTTTTGTCAAAAGGAGGGGAAAATAGGTCTTGCCCACCAAAAGACCAAAACCGCCCTCTAAAAGAAGACTTTTTTGTCAAAAGGATAGGCAAATAGGTCTTGTTCTAATTTGAATTTGAAAGTTGGATTTTGGATCTAATTTGAATTTGATAATTGGATTTTGAGTTTGAAATGCTAGATTTGGATCTAAACTTGGATTTAAAATTCATTTTAAAAATAATAGACCCAAAATTTTAATAGCCCCATTTTTTTGAAAAATTTGGGGTGATAACAGATGCCCCTCTTTGTTACTAAGCCGGCACTAGCCGTGCTTAGTGACAAAGATAAGCACCACAAATTTTTCAAACAAAACATGTTGGAAGAGATGTTTCAGGTTTAACCCCTTACCTGAATGGGTTATTTGAGCTTATATTACAGGATTAACCCCTTTCCTGCATGGGTTTGCCAATATTGAATTCAGGTTTAACCTTCCCTGAAATGGGTTGCCTTGACTTGCATTGCAAGTTTATATCCTTACCTGTGTGGGTGGCGTTGGCTTGTAGTACAGGTTTAACCCATTTTCCTGCATGGGTTGCTTTGGCTTGCATTGCAGGTTTAACCCCTTAACCTGCGTGGGTTGCTTTGGCTTGCATTGCAGGTTTAACCCCTTAACCTGCGTGGGTTGCTCTTTTGTCCATAATTTCAGGTTTTACCCCTTTCCTGAACGGGTTGCTCAATAACAAGTGGCAATGCCGGGAAAGAACCTTCATCACCTCGAATACCTTTGTTGAAACAGAGGATGAGACCCTGTTGCTCCAACATTAGTTGTGACGAGAAATCTTCTTGTCACTTCGAGTGCCTTTTGGTGAAATTTTTGTTTTCACCCAAGGCTGGATTTTGAACTTGTTAAAATTCCCCAAACTAGCGTTTGGGTTGAGCTTGCTTCGAAAAAACCCCTAGCCAAATGGCCAAGTTGCGCTTGCTTCATAAAATTCCCTTGTCTAGCGACATGGTTGAGCTAGCTTTAGAAAGCCCCGAGCCTAGCGGCCGGATTGCGCTTGATCAAATCTTTAGCTTAACAGCTAGTTGATTTGATTGAGATATGATCCATTTTCTATGGACAATGATAATTGTGTATGATAATATTTGTTGCAAAAGCAATTTGGAAATGTATCGAAATAATAAAAATGCCCCAGTATTAGGAATTTGTCATGATTGATAAAAGAATTGCGTAGAAGATAAATGGTTGATGTCTTGGATTGAGATTGAGGCGAAGAAAACAATGAAATTTGCCTCAATCAAATAAGGTATGAGCAAAATAATATAAAAGAAATTGATATATTTTCCATTAATAGGAAAATGAAGGTGCAAGGTAATGACATATATATAAACTTTGGTATGCAAGAATTTATGTTTTGTCTTTGAGGTGAAGAAATTGAGACAAAGCTTGTAGGAGAAAAATTTGTTATAAGAATATGATNATTCATGTAGATTCAATAAATGGAAATCATATGTCTGGTGATTGAAAATTGAGTATACTCGAGTAAAGTAAATATTGGTATTCAATTTGGAATAAATGATAGCTCAATGAAATAAGGAGAAAGATATGGGTGTTGAGGCCAAAATAATTATGTATGACTCAAGTAAAATAAAGTTAGTAATTGAACCAATAGATGAGTCGCATATTTGATAATAGGAGATTAGACAAATAAGGGATTGACAAGATATATATTTTGAAACAATTCTAAAAAAAGATTTTCCAAGAAATAATTGATGATCTAGTGAAATTATGGAAGAAGTAAAACATGAGGAAAGATATCCCTTAAGTATTGAAGCTTAGAAAAATGTTTGGCTAAAATGAGGGCAAAAGACTGTCTGACCTAAGTCCAACAAAGATTGGTAATTGAGCCAATAACTGGCTATCATGTTTAAGAATATGAGGTTTGGACCCATGAAGAAACGAGAGATTGAAAATGTAGATCTTGAAGTGATTATTGAAAAATTGATGACAATATTTGAAAAATCAATGTCATGTAGATGGTAGGATCCAAACATGATTTCATAGCGTGATCATGTTGAAGATTATCTAGAAAGGATTGAAAAAGGCATTGATTTAAATGAGAAAATAAGATGCAAGATTATTAAATTGGTCAAAGATTGTATGAAGACACACATGTATTCATCATATAATGATAAACATCCAGCATTTTTGAAAGTCACCTTTATCATGCATATATTTGAAAATGAGCTTAGGACCCTAATTGAATGTGGTTTGATCAAATTGTTCCATATAAGATATGCCAATATACCTTAGCCAAAAGACTTAGTACAAACATAAAATTCTCCATTAAGCAACTAAGGGTAAGGTTTATCCACTTCTTCTTGATCACTCGTCGATATACCATAAATTACCACTCATGGTACTAACGAGAGGACTTTCCTGCCCAAGGTGTGGTCTAGTTGTAAGGCTTAGTCTTGTGCTACCGCCAAAGACCAAGCCCGACAACATGATGACCGGGACAAATTTGTATTGAAATTTTGAAATATGAGAAATCATGAAAAATTAATTGTCTCTAATGCAATGTTGCCTAAGATGGTGATTAAAATAAATAGAAAAGCAAATATTGTTTTCAAACAAGTCCTAAATTGAGGAGCGTTGTATTTGATCTTAGATATAGGTGAACATGATTGATCATCCTCAATTAGTCTTATATGCAAGAGAGGAAACATAATCATCAAGCAACGTAATGAAATGCCAATTGGGTCAAGGCCAAAGTTGGGGACATGCTTTATCATCGGCAATATATGAGATGTTCAAGATTTTAGAAATGCATCAATTATAATCATAGCCAAACGATGACGGGTTCCATCACGGTCGCCATCTGTTTGCATCCCAAAATTTTCATTGGTTTTGGAGTGCTCCAGAAAAATAAGGTTTTGTTTTAAAATAGGAAAGAAAGGGACTCGCCCGTCGGTACGATGATCGACCGTTCCCGACGCCTTTACCGGGGGTAACCAACCCAAGGGCTATGTTTATCATTGATGCATCTCATTTTAACTTAAACATCCTTTTTTATTCTATATGCGGTGTAGAAAATATTGAAAGTTTGATGTTTCAAATTTTTTAAAAGATTCTTGAAGAATTGCTTGAGAATGTGAAATATTTTGGGAAAAAGTGGAATTAGTAAATATCATTTGAAAAGTTTGTGAAATCTTGAAATCACTTTAGTGTTCTCTTAAGACTTTAAGTAGGTTTGAGATTTTGCTCTAATTCGGTTACCACCTAGTTAGAGCTCCATCCCCTCTTGCTTAAGTTTTTTTGGAGAGGTGCTTGTGATCATAAGTGAAATAAAATGGTTGAGAATGCATGGATGCGTTTGTCCTATATGATTGGAATAATGTAAAACATTCATACAACAACAATCATCTAAAGTCAATCCTACCACAACATACATCTAAGTTTTTTGTTGTTATAATTATTATACATAAGAAAGAAAAGTTTTTTGAAAAAGAGATTGAGATTGTAGACTATCAAGCATGAATCCAATATTGGGTCATTACTTGGTTTGTGGTCTTGATAAAGTCGGCAAATGAAAAATTAAAATATTAAATAGTAAGATATTGAAAGAACGGAAAATATGAAAGACTACATCCCAAGAGAGATATAGAGAAAGAGATCTTGAAAATCATAAAATCAACGATTTAAAATAAAGAGAGATATGTATTCATATACGTATATATATACATATATATGTATATATATATGTAAAGATACGTATATGAATGCTTGTAAAAAATGATGTTTAAATCAAATAAAGAAGAAAAGATCATTTTCGAAAGAGAGGGAGAGAGATTTAAAAATGGAATACACGTATATATATTTATATATACGTATATGAGAGTTTGTAAAAGGATATGTTAAAACATAAAGAGAGATTGACAAAGAAAGATATTCATGTGCACACATACATATATAACATGTATATACGCATACGTCTTCATGAGTACTAAAATCAAGAAATGAATTGAAAATAGCCGACTTCAATTTTTGATGTAGGCCGGAGGGGAACTTGGGCTCATGCAAGAACCCAAGTTAAGTCTCCAAGGCCGTATTAGAAAGGATTCTTTTGAAAATATTTTGCAAAACATAAAACATAGTTATTTCATTGGTTGCAAGGGAATATGTTTCTTCCACCGTTGGGTACGGAAGAAACTCAAACCATACGATAAAGTGCTCATTAGGGTTTCTAATGGGATGATTAAAAGGAAACTAACGCGAAATGATATGAAAATGCACTTTAACATGTACAAATTCGTGAAGGTTCTTCCCGGGTTGGACAAGCCCCAACCTCAAAATTAATCAACACAATAATAAGGAGAGAATCCCAAGCCATACTCTCATTCTCACCGTGCATTCACATATAAATGAAAAATCAAATAACTATGCATGGATAGTATCAAAAAAACAATGTTTAAGAAAAGAAAGAGAGCATGATTCAACTATGGAATGGAATCTCATCTTTTCGTGTTCTCGGTGCACTTGAGCATAGCCTCTTGGCTCTAAAATAGAGTTGAGAGCTATCTCTTATGGCCATAGGGAAATGAAAAAGAGAGGAAAATAGAAGGAAACAAAAGAACAACAAGAATGTATTAAAGAAATGAGATAACATAACTCAAGCATGGAAATGAAAGATCATCTCATCTTCTCATGCTCCCGGTGCACTTGAGCATAGCCTCTTGGCTCTAAAATAGAGTTGATAGCTATCTCTTTTGGCCATGGGGAGAGGAAGAAGAGAGGAAAGAAAATAGAAGAGAAATGAGAGGGATGATTATTACATACCTCTAAATGAGAAAATGAGTTAGGGAAAATGAACAATCATGCTTAAAATAAACTTGAACTAACCTCGAGTGAAGCTCCAAGATGATGAAGATGAGGATCTTTGGTGCTCCCTTGAAGAGTTGTAGCTAGCTCCAAGTTGGAGAGAAATGGAAAGAGGAAGAGGGAGAGAGAGAGAGCTCAAGAGAAACCCTAAGTCTTCAAGTGAGAATACTCTAGGGTTTCTCCCAAGGACCACTCTTACCCAAGAGAGAGGAAATGAGGGGTATTTATAGAGGATTTTGGAGCCAAAACCCTAAATTTGAATTTTTTTTGAATTTCACATCTTTTTCATCCGAATTTCACATAATTTTGGATTATTTTGAAAAAGAAATGGTTTGAAAATGGGTATGATTGGCCATTAGGCTTATAAAAATATATTTTAAAATGGGTCTTGTCCATCCAAAAAGACTAAATCACCCTCTAAAAGAAGTTTCTTTTGTCAAAAGGAGGGTCAAATGGGTCTTGTTCACCAAAAGACTAAAATCACCATCTAAAAGAAGTTTCTTTTGTCAAAAGGAGGGGCAAATGAGTCTTGTTCACCAAAAGACTAAAATCGCCCTCTAAAAGAAGTTTCTTTTGTCAAAAGGAGGGGCAAATGGGTCTTGTTTGCCAAAAGACTAAAATCGCCCTCTAAAAGAAGTTTCTTTTGTCAAAAGGAGGGGCACATAGGTCTTGCCCACCTAAAGACCAAAACCGCCCTCTAAAAGAAGACTTTTTTGTCAAAAGGATGGGCAAATAGGTCTTGTTCTAATTTGAATTTGAAAGTTGGATTTTGGATCTAATTTGAATTTGATAATTGGATTTTGAGTTTGAAATGCTAGATTTGGATCTAAACTTGGATTTTGGATCTAAACTTGGATTTAAAATTCATTTTAAAAATAATAGACCCAAAATTTTAATAGCCCCATTTTTTTGAAAAATTTGGGGTGATAACACGTCCTTATATTGAGGCATTTTTGGACTCATAGGCGTGATGCTTGGTTTGCAGTCCTCCATCTTTGTTCTTTCAAGAATGTCCTTAGCGTACTTGGTTTGACATAAGAGAATTCCCTTTTCTGTCCAAGTCACTTCGACTCCTAAAAAATAGCTCAATCTGCCAAGATCTTTGACAGGAAACTCCTTGCAAAAGGCATTAACAAAGCTTTGCAAAAATATAGAACAATTTCTGGTTAGGATCATATCATCAACATACACAAGAAGCACAAGAGTGTTTGATCTTTGATGTAATGTAAACATAGACGGATCGCCCATACTAGTAGAAAAACCATAATCAAGAAGAAAACTGCTTAGCCATGCATACCATGCACGTGATGCTTGTTTCAGACCATAAATGGCTCGCTGCAATTTACAAACATATCCTGGTTTTGTTTTGTCTTCATACCCGGGAGGTTGTTTCATGTATACATCTTCATTAATAGCTCCGTGTAAGAAGACATTCTTGATATCTAACTGTCTGATTTCCCACCTTCTAACTGTAGCAATAGAAAAAACCATTCTAATAGTGGTAGGACGAAATACTGGAGAAAAGGTTTCATGAAAGTCTATTCCCTCTTTTTGAGTGAAGCCTCGAGCAACAAGTCTAGCCTTGAGTTTTTCCAATGTCCCATCTGATTTGAGTTTGGTTTTAAACACCCATTTTGAGCCAACTAGATTCATCTTGGGATCATAGGGTACAAGTCTCCAGGTTTTATTTTCATCTAAGGCTCTAATTTCTTCGTCCATAGCCTTTTTCCAGCCTGGTTTCCCAAGAGCTTCATTAACACTTGAAGGTTCTTTAGGAATATCTTGGTACAAAATATGTAAGTTAACATACTTGGGATTCAGTTTAAAGGTTCCCATCATTGATCTAGTGACCATTGTTCTTATCATAGCAGAAGGAGGAGTAGTATGCTGACCTTGTTCCATACTTTCAGTTGTGTTTGTATCAAAAACTCCATGATCGCCTTCTTCCGAGTTATCAACTTGCTCGTGAACTGATTGTTCATTGTCTATCACAGTGCTTTCTTCATTTCTTTGAACTTGATTTTGTTCCATGGTGTCTGTCATGTCTGTCTGATACTCATCAT
This sequence comes from Nymphaea thermarum, assembly GCA_011799765.1. Classification (NCBI taxonomy): domain Eukaryota; kingdom Viridiplantae; phylum Streptophyta; class Magnoliopsida; order Nymphaeales; family Nymphaeaceae; genus Nymphaea; species Nymphaea thermarum. The sequence continues at coordinate 89,452 of JAANDH010000955.1, forward strand.
CTCCGAGACTATCCAGCAAATTATGGACCGACTCTTCATTAATCGGCATGTTGTCAATCAAATGTTCTTGAGATTGAGAGTGAGTGCCAATATCACTTTGTTCTTCCTCATGAACGTCAGTCGTTCAAATAAGATTCTCATTTTTAGGAACCATTTGCTCTATATTCGCTTGTTCCTCATTGAAAGAAATCAGATCTGAAGTTAGAGAATCTCCATCATATAATTTAGGAGGATCTTTATAAGGAAAAAAATGTTCATCAAAACAAACATGTCGAGAAATAAACATTTTTCCGGTGGCCGGATACAAACAACGATATCCTTTGTGACTATCACTATACCCAAGAAAAACACATGGCAGTGATCGAGGCTCCAATTTATCTTTTGCATAATCTCTCAAGTAAGGGAAACATCGACATCCAAAAACACAAAGAAAATCATACTTAGGATGCTACCCAAAAAGTTTTAAGTAAGGAGAATCCATCTTGAGAGAAGACGATGGTAGCCTATTGATGAGGAAAACAACACTGCTAAAAGCGTCAAACCAGTAACGCTTGGGAACGTTGGCATGCAACATCATGGTCAGACCTAATTCAGTGATATTTCGATGTTTTCTTTCTGCCATACCATTTTGTTGTTTAGTATATGGGCAAGAAAACAACTGTTTTGTTCCAAGAGACTTCAGATAATCTCTAAATTTTGTACTTGTATATTCTCCTCCTTCATCAGATTGAAAAACTTTTATCCTTTTATTAAATTGTGTCTCAACAAATTTTTGGAAATGTTGAAAACAGACAAAGAAGTCAGATTTGAACTTCAAAGGATATAGCCAAGTGAATCTAGAATGCTCATCAATAAAAATCACATAGTAGCGAAAACCAAAATGAGAACAAACAGGCACTGGTCCCCATAGATCCGAATGGATTTTTTCAAAAGGTTCAACAGATTTATTTTCTCGTTCAAGAAATGACAACATGCATGATTTGCCAAGTTAACAGCTATGACAAATAGAAGTTCTAGAAACTGAAGAGCAAACATTAATCAAATTTTTCTGCAGCAAATGTCTCACAACGCCATTATGAGGATGTTCTAATCTGAAATGTCATTGTTCTTCTGAAGCATGCCGAAATCTGGAAGAAAAACATGCTGTATGTCTGACCTTGCCGATGGTATAAACTCCATCACGTTTACTTCCCTGTGCCACTATTTTCCCAGTTTTCCTGTCCTTTATGAGACAACATGAAGAGAAAAATTCAAAAACATATGGTAATGCACTAGTTAATTGACTAACAGAAAGTAAGTCTTTCTTTAGTTTTGGAACATATAGAACATGAGAAAGAGGAATAGATGATTCGCCTGTAACAACTTCACTGTTACCAATATGAGTTATAGAAAGAGGTGTACCATCCCCAACAATAACATGATCACTTCCATCATAAGTAGAAATTTCAGAAATCTTACCAGGATTTCCATTCATATGGGCTGATGCTCCAGTATCGGCTAACCATTCTGAGTTGTTTGTATCATCATTAGTAATGGCGGCGAGTGCTTGTTGGGCATCCCCAGCTTGATAGGCATGATTAAATCTTTCAAAACACTTGATTGCAGAATGATATTTCTTACCACATATTTGACAAACAACAGGGTTTTTGTTATTTTTGTCATCACCATTTGAACCGAGATTAGAATTGTCATGTGGTCGATTTTGATACTGTCCTCGCCCTTGATAGTGGCCACGTCCTCTATAGCTGCGTCCACGCACGCGACCACGTCCAGATTGTTGATGTGTCATGGCCATGATAGGAGGAGTGTGACTCTTTATCCGGGAATCAAAACTTTGAAGAAGAGAGACAACCTCTTCATAAGGAAGAGTAGGTGGTCGAAGCATGGATGCAATAAATGCTTTGTATCCTTCTCCAAGTCCTTGAAGTAGCCAGTAAACTTGAGCCCCTTCGTCAATAGATTTTTCAATAGCTAAAAGATCATCGCATATTCGTTTGAATTTTTCTATATAGGCTTCCACAGAATCATCATTCTTCTTAAGCGAAGTTAGCAAATGTGTGAGGTGGAATTCTCTCTCACGCGATTTGCGAGAGAAGGTATTCATAAGAACCCTCCAAATATCCTTGGATGTCTCAAGGCCAAGAACTAGGCCAAGAGCACTCTCGGACAACGTACTGGTTATCCATCCCTTGATTAAGCGATCAGTCTTCCTCCAAGCAATAAAATGAAGATTGGGAATTTTCTGAGAAGAAGAATCATCAATAAATTCTGGTGGGGCAGTAACTTCGCCAGTCAAAAACCCTTGAAGATCTTGGCTCTCAACAGTGCCAAAATTTGTGTTTTTCATAAGAGAAAATTTTCAGCTCGTAGCTTGAGAGAAACGAAATTTGCAACATTGACAGTATAAGGATAAGGGAAAACAGGTGTTGAAGTCGCCATTTAAGAACAATTTCAGTCGTAAAGAAAATGCCGATTTCTGAAATAAAAAGGCGGAAAGAAACAACCTCCTCTTCTTTACCCTGTTGCACAACCAACGACGCTTAAAAATACAAGCGCTCTGTTTTGTCTTTGTTGCCCCTTTGTTTCAGCAACAAGAGATGGTCGATTCTGCCTCAAACAGTAGAAACGCCGTGAGCGATGTTACCGGTGGAAGACCCAAACGGTCTCAAGCAACTTCCAGCAAGTCGGAGGCAGAGAGGGCTGTCGTGCCCTTCTCCTCAGCAGCAGCTTGCCGCCTCTTCTCAAAGAAGGGTGGTGGTGTTGTCGTGAACAGAGAGGGATAGGGTTGTCGTGCCCTTCTCCACAGCAGCAGCTTGCCGCCTCTTCTCAAAGGAGGGCGGTGGTGCTGTCGTGAACAGAGAGGGATAGGGGCTTCTAACCTTGCTCACGGGTATGACTGATTTCTAACCTTGCTCACGGGTATGACTGATGCCTCTTTCAGAAGAGGGCGGTGGTGCTCGTGGAAGACTCAAACGATCTCCACAGCAGCAGCTTCAAAGCTCTGATACCATAATGAAAACAGAAGAAGTGAGGAGGATGAAGACAACAAATAACGTGGTTCAGCTCTGATTGAGCCTACGTCCATGGTCGGAAGGCACTCGAACAATTTCTCATTCAATAAGAAGATGATTACAATGGGAGAGTCGAGTCCCTTTGATAGAGAAGAAATCACGTCTTATTGTAGGCAAGGTTGTTCTTGCCTACATTAGATGAAATCTTCATCTGATCCCCAAATTTCCGCCTTTCCCTTTCTTTTGATTTTTCTGCCTTTTTTTATTTGATCACAATTTTTTATTTCCAGCTCCATATCTTTATCGCTGATTTTCTCTCCAACGGATTCATCCTTATCAGTTTTGTTAACAAGCACATCATGGATTTACTTCAATTCAGTTTTTAAATTGTTAGGTGATCACATCCCAGCCCCTCCCCCCAATGTCAATCACTCTCTTTTGATGTCTGAGTTCAGCTCTATCTTGGTCCTGATATGTCAACTTCTGACGAGGCAAGAATACCTTTCCCTTGTATGTATCTATCTTCTCCCAGCACAGTTTCAATTCAAGCATCGATTGTGAAGTGTAATTGCAATTTCACAACTTCAATAACCCGAACTACTGGATCACTTACTCGACTTCCTGCGTCGACCTCAATTGAGTTGGAATTTGATCTGAATTTCCGGATTCTTTAATTAATGGTCCACAAGTCACTGATTTGGTCCCTTAGCTCTACTTATCAAATTTCGACCCAAAACCTACTAAATTAGCTTTTGCCCCATTCGAACCCCAGTTTTCCTATTTCTTCAGTATGCGTTCGATGTTTTTATAAAAACTGATCTTTTAGCACATTGGGAATAAATTTTTGAATTTCATCTGAACTAGGTTATGATATAGGACATGATGTTTGATCTTACTAAATTTGAGGGCAAAATTCCACTAGTTTTTATTTTAGGCAGACGCGGCTAATATGGCTCACCATCCTCAAACATGTCAAATAGTCACTGTAGGACCCACAAACCCTGATTTCTAAAAACTTGTCAAAAATAGCCTCAACGGGACCTCAGTTCAATCAAACACGACAAATTTAGTATAGCAGGACCCACTCGATTCCGTTTCCCCTACTTGCCTGATTTAAAACTAGCACGGTCCACTGAACTCAGTCTGCTAGAGCATGCCCGATTTAGAACACTTTGACCAAACCCACTTGGGCCAACAAGACTGAACCTGACTGAGTTCATTGAACCGAGTTTGCTAGCCTAGTTCATTTGATTTGGCCAACGTTAACTAGACCCACCTTTTCTAGCCTAGCCCTGACATAAGCTTAGTAAGCTAGATCTGGCTTGAACGCAGTCAAAATTCTAGGCCAGTATGTTCAAAGTTACTGAATCCAACATCAAACCCATCTCAGTTTAACCAAAACTTGGTTCGGGCTTAGTCAATCGAACTCAACATATTGAAACTAGTTGCAGTTTATCTTGACTGGCCCAGGCTCAGTTCACTGGACCCAGACCAAGCCCACCTAACTCAATGGGTTCAGTAGGAGGCGCCGCCCTATTTCAGATCAAGTTCATACCCAAATTTGCAACATGGATCCAGAAACTATAGTCCAATTTCAATTTTAGATCCATATAGATCCAAATATCCATTTTGGATCCTAATTAGAATCTTTAATCCACTATCCAATGTAAGTTTTAAATCCAAACCAGTTTTCAAACTCAGATCACAATCCAAATTTATACATGACTCCATGGCTAAAATCCATATTTGAAATTTGAATGCATCAGATCATGCCATGTGCCTTGGAAGCAATCTCAACCTTTCAAAATCAAGGTTTTATTTTTTAAAAAATTACTAGGGTGTCGCCCCTCTTTGAGCTTTTTATTTCAAAAATGTCATCCAGTGGCAATATAGATGCATGTTAGAGGGAGAGCGTTATCATCGTCCAACTTGGTCTCTTTTCAACTTTGCCTTCTCTCATGTTGTAGTGCAAGATCTTGTCACTTGGGGGACGTTTGAGTTGCGCGAACATTCCTGCAGATCGCCGATGCTTATCCGCGCCTTCGCTGTTTCGTCCGTGCGGCCGTGCCCCATCACTAATGGAAGAAAACACTTCGATGAAAAGTGTGTTTCACAGACTTCCACGGACAAAAATTGTAGCCTTAAGGGGCCGTTTGATGGCTTGGAAAAAAATTTTCGGAAAAATATTGCTGGAAATATAGGAAATGGAAAAATGGAATTGGAAAAATTTTTCCGATTCCAATTTGGGTGTGTGTGTGATGACTCAGAAATATATTTCCAATTCTATATTTCTAAGTTTGATAGTACAGAAATATATTTCCACAAATTTAATTCTTACTTTGATAATAAGGAAACATTTATCCAAATTTACAACAATATGACAACAAGCATGTATGGACGTATAAACCGGATATACTCGGATATACTCGCCCACACAATCAATTTTAGTTGACATCAGACCAACCACCAATAGCATGATTAAGAAATTTTGAATCAATCTGGCGTCAACTCCATCACAATTTCAACACTTTTCCCATATCATCACACGAAATCAAAAATGATGTATTCCTATTCTTGGCAATCGAAATTCAGACCACACAAACCACATACATAAAGAAGGATCATATCATTGTTCCCATCAGTGATAAAATACTAAACAAACCACATACATAGTCCCATCAGTGTTAAAATATTTACATATTCCCATCAGAGTTCAGTGTTCATAAGAGCTTCAACGTTCAATAGGAAGCCAAGTGCATGTGTGAGTATTCAAAAAAGCAAATACATAAGCAGTGTCTCTGCACCATAACAAAACAAAAAAACTGAAACTGAATCAAACTTTCCCCTTGCACGACCTTCGAACATACGTCACATGCAATTAGCATTCCTTCATCTTCAAGCAGTCCTGAAAACATAAACATAAACAACACATTTCCACTAAGATTAAAGTGTAAAAAGCGTTTATTCTGAATACAATAACTAACAACGATATAACATAAACAAACAAACATTTGCCTAACTATGGAAATCAACAAAATAGTTTATGTGTGTGATAAGTTAATCCGCACCTACGATTCTGAAAATCCGTAAAATTAGCACTATATGAGTTAGAATTTGCTAATTAAGCAAGAAACACTATAGATGTATGACAATAACAAAATTAATAAATAAGTGAGCATCTAACAAGTAACATGTAATTATAACATTCACACCAAACCATGTAAGAAAAACTAACATAACTCGTCCAAACCATGTAATTATATGAGGTAAACTTGGATGCAAAATAGAAGATAAACAAAATAGAAGATATACAAACCTATGTGATTGAATTACCAAAAAAACAAGAAAACATCAACAAATGAAGAAGACAACACTATTTGGAGCTGAAAATCAACCATTTAGCAAGACAAAATTTAACATTGAAGTCCTGAATAAATCTCTACAGTTAACATCAAGTGCAAACATGAGAAACACATTTACTGGCTGGAACATGATACACCCCTTGTGTCATGGTTATCACCTTTTTGTCCACAAAACCAAAGCCATATAGAATTCATCCATGCCTAAAGTCAAAGAAAACATTGGCTGTAGGCTGTAGGGGTGCTAATCAAACCACAAAAATGAGAGAGGATGGATCTATCATACACAGAATTCCGAACTCTTTGGGGTATAACCTGAACACTACACAAGATTGCAGAACATGCAACCCCACTGCAGCTGGTATTTGACATCGATAAGCCAAAGCAACTACAGAGCTCCATGGGTTTGAGAATACACAGAATGTAACAGAGGGAAAATAAACAGTCAAGTTACGTACTCGAGCTTGAAGCGATTAAGTTTTCCATGTAAACATTAAGCAATGCCAGAAAAGGAATGGAACAGCCGTTAAAAAATTAATGTTGATATGTATATTGACTGCTTAGAACATGCATTTTCCTCACAAATCAAAGAGGACTATATACATTAGTACTTACTAGTAGAAAGGAACTAGTATAATAGCATGCTTAGTATAATAGCATGCTTGACAATGCAATGAATCCAGTTAGTAATATACCAAAGCTAAGGAGCAAGGACCCAATGTCAGAGAAGGAAAAGAAAAGAAAGTTAAGGCAGATTGACGTCTAATGTNACTCTGTTTTTCATATAACAAAGCGCAGCAACACAGAAAGAGGAATATACAAAAAATCTACACAGATGTTTCAAGCGGCCCTAAGATGCAGATAAAAGCACCGAACAACAGACGCTAATAAGAAACGAAAAAGAACACCAACCATTGAAATCCTAATTCCCAGGAACCAAAACAGAAGAAGACACTGAAAAGAAAAGGGATTGGATTCTTACGAAGGGAATGAGAGAATGAGAGAGAGAGAGGGAGACAATACCTTGCCAAAAAAAGAGGGACGAGAGGATAGCGGCTGCACTGAGAGGAGGCGTGGAGCTCTGATGCGGAGAGGGAGAGGAGGCACACGCGAGGGAGGCTTCTGCTGGGTGTGTCGACGAGAAAGAAGAGGGAGCAGCGGCTGCGGCACAGCAAGGAAAAGAAGAACGCGAAGACACGCTCGCGTGCCCTAACGGGCAAAAAGAAATTTTTTCGGAAAAATTTCTCTGTCTCTCCGACGGAGATTTTTTTCCAGAAAAAATTTCCGGAATCGACCTCCAACGGTCGATTATTTTTTTCCGCATTTGTTACTCAGGAAAAATTTTGTAAATTTGAATTTTTTTTCCGGGTAAACAGTATTTTTCCTGCCCGTCAAACGCCCCCTAAAGGCTTCTCATTTGAGCCTCACAGGTTCTCCCTCTCACCTGCCTCCTCTTCACCCTCGTCTCTCCTGTCCATCTACTGCCACAGAAGGTTCGTCGACCAGGACCTGAATAGGTACGCTCCTGCTCAATCTCTAACAATGACTCAGGAGGTGGTGAATATGTCCTAGATAGTGAGCGAGAGAGCTTGTGAATGCAAGAGAGAGTCAGGTCAGGGTTGCGAATGGGGAGGGCAAGGGGCAAGAGTCCTGTTGTAGGCACGTCCGCCGCTCCTCCGGCGAGCTATGCATCAGACGGGTGGATACCTTGGGGATGGAGGGCTGATGCTTCAGAGGAGTGGGGAAGGTCTGGACCCTCACCTCATGGAGGAAGATTGTGAAGGTGGAGCTTCTAGGGCAATCGATGGGTCTTCCTGGCGAGCAGAGGATTTGGGTCCCCACCAAGCAATGTCGAGGGTGGAAACCGGCCACGGAGTGACAAGAATGCAAGTATATCTTAAACCCTTGATAAGGCTGCTACTTCAGGCTGATGGTTGTGCAAATTTGCATTACTGCTGCTGTTGATTAAGTTATGAGGACTAGAGGAAAGTTTACTGTTATGCAAATTTGCATTACTGCTGCTGTTGATTAAGTTATGATCCAAAAATTAATTCCAATGCAAATTAAGTTATTATCCAAAAATTTGTTATATTGCTGTCTGTTATGAATTAGTTATATTGAAATTCACAATGTTATTGTTGTCAAGGTGTGCAATGTCGGTTTGACTTTGAAAATAGACATGTGGTGTTGATATATATGATAGTTCATGATTAGAAGGTAAGCACAGACAAATAAATTGTTTCTAAATTTGTTATAAATTGTTAATTGATAGTAGCAAAAATGGTTTTTTTTGTTCGTCTATGTTCATTAGCAATAAATAACGGTTTCTTGTGCTTCTTGATTAACACCAATAAACTGTTTGAGTTACCACTGTTAAAGTGGTAGGAAACAGTGGTGAAAATTTTTGTCCCTTAAATTGTTATCTCTGTTTTATCAAACGGAGGGAGAGGATCCACAGATATATATGTCCGTGCATATCATACACGACGTGCATTTTTTGGTCTATGGACAAAGGTCCATGGATTGTCATCCATGGACAAATATATCCATTGACCCCTATCTACAAACGTTTATTTGTAGGTGGGAGCTTCAAGGAGTCGAGGCTATCTCCAAGAGACTCTCAAGGAGCCCACATCCAGCCTTAGAAGAGTCTAGAAAGAGAAAGAAGAAGAGGAAGGAGGAAGGAGGAAGCAGGAAGCGGGAAGAAAGAAGAGGAGGAACAAGAAATCGATCAAGCAAGGCAGGCCATCTCTCTCTACGTATTACTTTTGTGTTTCTTCAAGCACTTCATAGAGGCTTCTCATGCTTGTTTTCTATTAAGGCCGATGATGAGATGTTGGTGTTATCGTCATGGATGGAGTTCTCCTTAGACCAGCATTATATTTCATATTTTCTTCTTCTTTATGCTCCTTGAAACTTGCATCATCATCATTGTTTGTTTCCTTGATTTCTCGATTTTGCATGTGGTGTTTCTCATATTATAAGGCCGCTAAAGAGATCGAGGCTGCATCTATGGATGTTGCCCTCTCGACAGTCAAATCGTTGGCTTCCCTTGTTGCATGAATTTGATAGATTTTGAAGTCAAGAACATCATATGATTGACCCAAATATCCCACTGAGGTCTGGCCAAATGTGCACTTGGACATCTTAGCATACAACTTGTTGTCCTTGAGGATAGATAGGACGGTGTCCAAGTGCCTAGCATGCATCTCCAAGGTCGGGCTATAGACAAGTATGTCATCGAAAAACACCAACACATAATCCCGCAAATAACTCCTGAAAAGATCATTCATGCACCTCTGAAATGTGGCCGGTGCATTGGTCAGCCCGATTGGCATTACGAGGTATTCGTAATGTCCATCATGAGTACGAAATGCGGTCTTATGCACGTCTTCCCTTTGCATGTAAGAAGCTCCAGTCAACTCATCAAGCAGTTCATCTATGATTGGGATAAGATGTTTGTCTTTTACCGTGACCTCATTGAGGGCTCGGTAATCTACACAGAATCTCCACGTACCATCCTTCTTCTTAACGAGCAAGACAGGGGAGGAAAAGGGACTGTTGCTTGGCCTAATGACCCCACTTTCTAACATCTCTTTCACAAGTTTCTCGATCTCTGCCTTCTGACTGTAGGCATATCTGTATGGTCTCACATTAACTGCCTCTGCCCCTTTGACAAGAGTGATCCTATGGTCATAAGATCGAGTAGGGGGTAAGCCCTTAGGCTCCTCAAAGACCGTAGGATATTGCTCAAGCACTCTCTGAATCTTGGCTGGTCTGTCCTCTACCTCTGCTGTCGAAGGTATCACGTCTTGGACCATAGAAACTAACCAAAAGGCCGGTTGATTTGCGTCGAGAGCCCGTAACGCTGGCTTTGGATCAACGCTTGGGTTGATGGCCTCAAGGGTGATCTCTCCTCCACCCTCTTTGGGAAACGTCAAAGTCATGTTTTCCCAATCTAGTAAGGTCCTCTTCAAGGGCTTCATCCACTGAATTCCCAAGACTAAATCTACACCTCCAATTGGAAGAAGGTATAGGTCTAGTGTAAATGGGGTCTTCTGCATCTTTAAGCTCACGTCCTTGCAAACCTCGTTGCAAGACATCCTCTCTCCATTCCCAACCAAGACGTTGAAGGAAGCTAGGGGAGTGACTTTCCCCTCAACAAGATGAGCCAATCTCGAATTTAAGAAGTTGTGGGTGGATCCGGTATCAAGGAGGACGATAACCTTTTGGTTGTTGATCTTGCCCACAACCTTCAGAGCGTTCAACCCATTGTTGGTGAGAGCATGACACAGGACTTCCTCCTGTACTTCAGCCTCTTCTTCCACCTTGGCTACCTCAGTGCCCTCGGTGTCTATCTCTTCATTAGCCTCTCCTTCGTTCCCTTCAAGCTCGTCCTCATCCTCTAGGACTTCATATAATTGGAAGTGTTTGCATTTATGCCCTGGTTGGAACTTCTCGTCACAATAAAAACAAAGCCCTTTCTTCATTCTTTCTTCCCTCCTTCCTTGGTTGAAACCAGCATGGCGCTGGCCTCTCCCATGGCCATTTAGCATCTCGATTTCCTTATCTAAGTCCTCTTCGAACTCACCCAATGTCATGGAATGGTTGGACCGGTTATCATGGTGCCTCCTCTGATCCTCCTGATGTTGACCCCGATGTTGGAAAGGCTCGTTTTGATGATGCATTGCCTCTAGGAAGGCTCTCCTAATCTCCTTAGGAGTAGGTCTCTCACCCCCACGTCTGGCTCTTTCCCCCCATGTGTATAGGCTCCCCATTATGGTTGGTTCCGTTGGTAAGTTGAGGATGAATGATTTGGCGGATGTTAGGACGTATGATGGGATCATTGTGTGGATCATGGGTATGGGCTCTAGGTGGCTCTACCCCGGGTCCCCCAAGGCTAGCTCTTCTAGCATCCCCTAGGAATGCCTCACTCACCGCTCCTATGGGCTCGTTCCTACGATAGTAGGAGGAAGAATGGGATCGAGGTGGGTTCCTCCTTTGCTCCAAATGGTTTAGTCGGCCATCCATATGGGCTATGGTCTGGGTTACACCAGCCAACTGGGTGAGGATAAGGTCCAACTTGTCGTTTGTGCCCGAAGACTCTCCCCTTTCCACTACACGGGTCTCCTCAACCCGAACATGCTCGCCCTCTACCTCCACGGTTTCGGGCTCTATGGTCTTGGCTTTGCGCGGGGCCATCTCAATCAACTTCAAGCAACACGAAGCAACTAAATGCTGAATCGAAACTGAAACAAATCTACTGAAATCTACCCAAAAATCTTCTAGAAAACTGAAAACGAAACTGCTCAAAACAGAAATCCACTCGGCCTCAAGTCTGCCCTGCTTTGACCGAATCTTCCAAGCTGCACTTCGGTGCCCTATGATAACTTCTGAACCAGAAATCCAGCAAGTATAGTTCCTCCAACCGCTCTGATACCAACTGGTAGGTTCGCTCTTAGACACGGTCACAAAGTCCTCAAGATTGCCGCCGATGACCCTCTCCCCGGATCTAGGAGGAAGTTGCCGGATTAGGATTTAAATGTTATTACAAGAATGAGGTTCCCCGCCGGACAGTCACCCCGGCTTAGATAATAGGTCAAGTTATTACAAGTGAGGTTAAACCCACCTAAAGCTTGAACCTACTACAATGGAGTCTAGAGAGGATGATGAGGCTTATTACAATTGCGCACGATACATCAATTAAAGCTCTCAACTCACTCAACAAACCATCCTGTCATACAATCCTTAATCGAGCAAACCACACCCTTTCCTCTTAGGTGGTCTACAACCCGAAAATCGTGTCCCTGGCAAGGTGCTCGAGAGGGATTCCAGCCGGTTGTGAATGCCAATGGCAGGCTAAAGCAAGTACACCCTTCCCCGGTCTATAGGGGGATCCGTTCTTTACCTCCCAAGGCCACGTTTGGGGACTCTTCAAACTTGATCAAAGAGGAGAACCGGCAGCAAGATGGCTGCTCTCTTTGATATTCTCGGCTACGTCCACCTTCTCCAAGTAGGCTCCTTCCTTGGACAGCAATAGGACAAGAAATATTCAAGTTCAATCCAAAAGAAATAGGGGAGAAGTGTTGTGGATCTAGTCACCCGGTATCACCGAACCCCTTGTTGAATGTGATGAAGAAGGGGGATGCAATCGCCAATATCGCTTGGCGGACGCGGTTCCTTCTCCCCTTGAGTCGTTCTCCTCCAATTTGAAGAAGATAACTCCACGGCTCCTATGCTCCAAGCAATGGGAAAGCACAGGGCAATCACGATCAAGAGTATAAAAACAAGTGAGAGAAAGATCGTAGTGCACTTCACCGGATGTTAGTTTGACCCCTAGGAAGTGATGGAATAGGGGGGAGCAAGTGTTGGATGCGCAAACACACGCGTGTCTTCCTTAGCTCCGGCGAAGATAGGGATTCCGGCGAGGTATGTTAACCGGAATCCGACGAGAAGTCTCCTTCCTCTCCTCGGCTCCAAGGCTTCCTTTGCTCTATCGTTGACTTCTCCTTCACGACTCCAAGCTAAGTCTTCTTGCCTCCAAGGTGCCACCCTCCATAGCTCGAGGTAGATTCGAGAATAATTTTCCCCAAATGTGGCGAGATACCCTCCTTGGACGAGGGTGTCTAGGTGCAATGAACCTAGCTTCACAACCGAAATCAGCTAAAGGTCTTCCTTCCTCGATTGTAGGGGGTGAGATCGCGAATGAGGATCTCACGAGCTGCCACTGCCACGTGCCTCGCTCCCAGGCTGCCACCTCACACATTCCTTAGCTGAGAATCGTCTAGGTTCAATGTACCAAAGCTGATCGAGATTTCCAAGACCGATCTCCCCTACTTCGTTGGAGGGAAAGTAGGTAAAGGTGATCGCCCAAGAGAAGACGAGATGCCTCCTGCACGTGGCGCCTCCACAAGCCGCCACCCAACTGGCCACCTCAGCTCGAATCCACCAAGCAATCAGCTGAGGTCCCACTCGAATCCCCCTTTCTCTACTCTTTAGGGACGCATTTGAAGAGGATCGAGTTCCCTTTTGGCGCCAAAGACAAATGGCGCTCTTCCTAGCCTCCACGCACGCCTCCTCCCAAATGTCGCTAATGGTCAGCTTCAAAGATGGCACCCTCAACCTCCACGAGCTGCCACGTGTCCAGCTCGAGGATCAGCTGTGGAATCTCCTCCAAGAATGTCGCCAAATGGTGGGCTGTAGCTGGCGGCGTCCCCAAATGTGCCTTTTTGGCACAGTTCAGCTCTAGGTCGAATTCCAGCACATTTGACGTGTTTGCACCTTGCCAAATGCGTCGCCACCCTTGTAAACTCCAAATGATGCGTGGGCAAATGTGGAATTAGCCACCCACGAGCAGACCCTAGCCGGAGGACGCCGGACTAGGCCCAAATGTTGGCCGGAATTCAGTCCAACTCCATGAATTCCGGTAATCAGTCCACCAAACGCCCAGAACTTGCAGAAACTAATTCAATGGGCAAACGAAGTCCAAATACCTTGAATTTTAGATATGTTGTAGAACTTTTGATTACGAATCCAACGGTATAAGGCCCGCCTGAAAACTCCACCGAAAACATGAGATATGTCTGCCGCAAGTGGCGGATCTGTGGTAGACTGCGACAGAACGGCGGCGGCGGAATTAGTGATGTTCCGCGGCTGAATTGACCAGTGCTCCCTGGTCCGATCGCTCTCAGCTTTTACTATGTTGTTCCTGAGGATGTTAGCTTTCCAACAAGCTATAGAACTCCACGAAACTCCCAGTAAATCTCATGGAATAGGCATTTGAATAAGGAGTACTTCTGTCTTCTTCTTCAAGAAACCGAGAATAACGTCTGAGCGGCGATGGCGGCGACATGGGACTTTGATGGCGGATTTGGCCGGTGCGCCGATGTCCGATCACACTCAAATTTTAGTATGTTGTTCCTGGGATCAAGAGCTTTCCAACAAGCCTCGGGAATCGTCCAGAATAGACTCTGCAACAAAGACTATTTCTGCCGCTCTCTTCAGAAATCCGAAACTCAAATCCTTCTCCGCGATTCTTCTTTTTCCCGCGATTTTTCTTCTTCTTCCTCGCCTTAATTCCCCTTTGGGTTTAGAATTGTTAGGGAACTAAGTACGCCTTACCTCCCACGGTTTCTCTTGCTTTCTTGACCTCTAACCTCTCCCGTGGTCGGAGAGATTGCACCAAGGATGAGGAAGACGATGCTGGTTCATCCGGTGACGGATTCCGGTCTTCGTCCCTCTAGAAGAACCCGCAATACCTCTCACACGATGTTGAGAGTTTGGTGTAGTGCTAGAAACCAGCCACGCCCTAAGGACCAAGGACTCCACGCGGGAGGAAGAGAGAGAATCCTCTGAAAATCAACTTGCATAATGACCAAATGTATCGGTTCGGGGTTTATATACTACGCCTGAACCGGTTCTTACAAGTGTCTCTAGTCGAGACTAAAGCAAAACCGAGTCTAGAATGTAAATCTGATACTTAAGCAAATCAAAGCAATAACCAAGTTTAAATCAAATACTAAAGTCTGAAATGTGAATTGGGCCAAAGGCCCCACCTCGCCCGGGTCCGCCCGATCTTCGCCATGTGTGTCTCCAAGTGGGTCCGAACCCACTAGCCTTGATCCACGCCTGGATCACTCGTCCTTTCTTCCAAGCCGAGCCCACCATGGCTTAAGTCAAGTGTGACTACCCTCCTCCTCCGATTTAGGGTAGACTGGGTCTTCAACCCCTAGGCTAGGTGCGCCAAGGTCTTCAACACCTAGACCGGGCGGGTCTAGGTCTCCTAGGTCGAGCCCACCTAGGTCTTCCACTTGCAAGGGCTCCTTAGCCTCCCTTGGATTCTTGACGCAATCCCGACTTGGCGCCTTGTTGATCTCTATCGTGAAAGTTGAGGACTTAGCCTCACAATGATTTCCCACGCGCTCCCAGCTTGGCTTTCTTTCGTTGTTCTCCGCTTGTGTGAAGGACTTAACTTCACAACAAATAATCCCGCTCTCCTCTGTAGAAGCCGTAGGGGAAGGTTGAAAATTAACCTCCCTAAGATTTTGAAGCGCTCCCGTAGTCTCTGCAACCTGTTTACCACAAAACTCAAAGGAAAAATCATTAGCCTCCCTACGCATTATAGCGCCTTCGGCGGAGGTGCTTACGTGAGGAGTAAGAGTCCTAGTAAGGCTCGTATCAGGTAGTCACTTTTCATTTTCTTTTTTTATTCATTTTTAAATAACATATACAAATACAATAGGTATTTTTATTAATAGTTTATTATTTGAACATTTCTATGGAGGCACGTCTTTGTGACTATTTACGTGAAAAAAGTTGTTGGGGCACCTACAAAACTTGGCGGTAATCGTTGTTCATAAAAAAAAAAAATGTTGGACGTCGAGCTGTGTATTTTTTATAACCTAAATACGGAGATCTTTTTTTTTTTCCTTTAAAATAAGTGACCGGTCGGTGGATCTTCTGTCGCAGAATGCATACTCGATTAAGCCGGAGGGACAATCGAGCCAAAAAAAAATGACCGCACTTCGCGGTCGCGGAACGAGGAGAGCACAGGGGCACTAGCGTCTCGAGCTATGCGGTCGCTGAGGAATGCCTCCTTCGGTGCAGTCCCTTCCCTTGCCTCTTTCCTTCGTAACTCCATCTCGTTCACCACCTCCTTCTCCCCTGCATCGTCGCCGTCACTCGTCCTGCTGGGTTGTCGCTGCCTGTCGACGTCATCTTCCAGGCTTTTCGTTGGAGGCTTGTCTTGGGGAGTGGACGAGAGATCCTTGGGGGATGCTTTCTCCTCTTTCGGAGACGTCACAGAAGGTAACTCTCTCTCTCTCTCTCTCCCCCCCTCCCCCCCCACCCCTCTCTCCCTCTATTACACACGCACACACTCATACACACACATATGGAAGCAAATGGCCATCAAATTAGGCTGACGCCGTTAAACGATGCCCATAAAGATGAAACCAAGTTGATGCCATATAGGATCACTGTCATGTTCGAGGGGGCACTTGGATTTGTACCCACGTGAATAAAGATGGGATGAATTGGATATCTGGAAGCTATAATCGGGAAAAATTGGAATAATATGGAAGGTTTGAGAATGTCACGCATGATCAAGAATGACCTAGGTGGAGATGCTGGACTTGAGGATTTCATGTTCGACGTTCGTTTTTTTCGCAGCTACTTTTCCTATTTTTCTTGTGAAGATACGGTGGTATCCTAGAGGTGTTCCATTTCGTCCCACTTTTATCAGTGATTGCAATGGAACGTAGCCAGACGCTTCCTGATGGTGCACAATTAGCAATTCATCGCCTTAGCTTTGTATAACGATGAAAGGGTTGGGAATAATGTTCTTGGGTGTTGCCAACTAGCTTCTCTCTCTCGTGTATCTGGTCTAGGTAACTTTTTCTGCTTTTCTGATTGTAAGTAGCTTAGATTTTCCACTCGGCTGTACGGTTCCACGATAAATCGTAAGTCATATCTCTACATTTTGGATCGAGAATTTCAAGACTCTACCTTATTGGCAAGTATCAGATCCGTAGAGTTGTACTTATTTCCATGCTTCTGTTTGAATAATTATTGAGGACCCTAAAATTTACTTCAATCAATTATGTATAATTGCTTGGTGCTTATAAGTATGTTTACAACTGAAAATTTAAGCTTCCCACCTTTGTTTGGAATCTCTGTATTAATTTCATGGATGAATCCCACAACATTTCCTTCTCTCTACTCATCTAAAATAGAGGTCTCTAGTAACTGACAGTGGTCTATGGATATTGATGCATACATTTAGAGCCCACTGAGGTGACACTTAAACTGTATAAGGAATCTCGTTATAGCATCAAAACATGCTTCTAAAACTAATTTACACATAAGTTATGTTTCTAATATGGTTTTAGCATTATCTGTACAGGCTGCTGGCTATTCTAATTTAATAGCTATGTGTCCTTTATGCCTAAATTGCAATTGATCTAGGTGAATGTTTTCAATCATGAAACTGATTGTAGTTTAAAGAAAAAAAGAACAGTTTTTGAGCCAAGTGCATAATTCATTCTTAACATTTGATGATTGTTGTGTCTCAGTGATGTAATCGGAATAATTTTTGGGAGGAGCCTTCTTTTGATATACTATGTCACAGGGATATAGATGAATATAAGGGGATGCATGAATTTTATTAAGTTCTCAATTATGTTTCTGTGTAGGGAGATATAGAATTCAAGCCAAAATGGAGTATCCACATGACATGCTTGATGATTATGATCCTGTCAAAGTTAAAAGCATCAGGAGACCAGTTCTACGTGTCTTGTTAATAATGCCTGGTTGTCATGCTTGTATTAATGAATGCTGGACAATATAGTGATTAGGTTTTGGTCTTTTTAGATTTTTTGGATAGAGAAAGGAGTATATGGATCGGCAAGTTGTATTAACAACTAAACAAATAAAGTAGCAGCCTACTTTTCCTTTATCTTGCTGGTTATTAACAAGAAGAATAGTAGTTTGAGAATAATCAAGATCACAAACAAAGATGCCACTTTCGGGTATAAACAAGATGAGGGGCAGATATGAGAATATATATCTATAATCATCTAGATAATCTCAAAATGTGAATATTTGGAAGATGATGCTTAACGTAGCTGTTGAAATTAGAAAGTTTTGCTTAAGTGTGGTAGTTTTCTGAATATTTAAAAGTTAGGGTTCTTTTATGTCTTTTTCTTATTTATGTGTCTCTCTTTTGTAAGTTGATACAGCCGTGCCCTAATCTCTCTTTAAGTAGAGATTAGAGCACACGATGGGAATAAGATTTTCTTTGCCGTCTCTCTCTCTCTCTCTCTCTCTCTCTCTCGTTCTCCTCTATTATTCAACATGGTATCAGAGCAAGGAAGAAGGCTTCTCGCGTGACCGACTCGTCCCAAGCTGCTGGCGTCACCGTCTCAAGCTGCTTGCGTGATCTGGCGTGACCGACTAGTCTCTACCTGCGAGTGTCTTCGTCAAGAGGCTGCCTTCGTGATCGTGTCCTGTATTTCAGACTTTTCCTGGCGTAATCCCTAACTTCCCTCATACTTCTTACTACCTGGAAGAGGATCTGATCTCGCCTATGTGGAAGGCGCGATCAGATCCTCACATAGCTTGTGTGGAACAACTTTTTTTCTTGTGCTGTTCGTGGAAAGTTTTCATGTGGAGGTGTGGAATAATTTTTTTTTGGCTGTGATGGACTTCTTTGAGAATATTTGAGTGGATCGTTGGGCTGTTGGTGGCTGTTAGTGTTTGGCGTATTCTGTTTTTGGTGGCTGTTAGTGTCTGGCGTATCTGTTGGTGGCTGTTAGTGTTGTTGAAGTGAGACAAGTTTGAAATTGTATGGAGTAGGCAGAATTCTGTTTTCTCTCTACATCGTTGAACTGAGACAGGTTCTCTCTACTGTCAAACCTGTGCTTGTTTGCTACCACATCTGAAAACAGTCTGCCAATTTGTTTTGTGTTTGTGTTCAACCTGATCCTTAAGTGGATCTCGTGGAGGTTACTGTTGCTGTAATCAGATTTTTATGTTGACTGTTTGGGGCCTTTGTACCTGTTTATTGGTTAGGCCTT
>JAANDH010000956.1:0-68335 GCA_011799765.1 Nymphaea thermarum
GGGCTGTTGCTATGGGGGTGACAGAGATGCTGTGGTTGAAGATTCTTCTGACTGACATTGGTATTAAACTGGAAGATAAAATGAAGATGTACTGTGACAATAAGTCGGCGATTAATCTTGCTAATAACCCTGTCCTACATGATAGAACCAAGCATGTGGAAATTGATCGCCATTTTATCCGTGAACGCATCGACTCCAATGAGTTAATTCTGCCATATATGAAGTCTGAAGACCAGGTCGCAAATGTGTTGACTAAAGGGCTATGTCTTCATTCGAAAAGAATGTTAGCAAGCTTGGCATGTTTGATATGTATGCCAAGCTTGAGGGGGAGTGTTAGAATACGTTATGTTATAGGGAACCGGGTCCAGATCTGGACCCGGCTCTTGGGGCGCGGGTACCGAGGCAGGGCTCGGTACCCTAGGCGACTGCTCTCCTCTCCCTCCTTATAATCTCACTTATGTTGTAATTGGTGGTTAAGTGAAAGATATTTTCTCTCTCCTAGGGTTGCGGTTGTGCACCTAGGTAGAGCTTCCTGTGGTTTTTTCCTCGTTGAAGTTTTTCCACGTACATCGTGTGTTTCTCTTCTCTTCTTCCTTTTCGTGGTTTGAGTTTCTACAGTATTTAAAGGAACACCCTTAGCATTTTGTTACTGTTTAAAATTTTTTGATATATATATATATATATATATGTCCGTGTGTACGGCCGTACCACCCACGTTTTTTGAAAATGGTTCGTACCCGTACCTATGTGACATAGCCAGTGAATCAGCAGCCTCAGCAATTCAGCTGAATTGATTGTAAATCAGCAAAACAAATTATTATATTCATTTTCTGTAAAAATAAAATATGTATATATAATAACCTTAAAATATTTAAAGAACAATAAAAAAATGAACAGCATGTGACATGTGGCCATTGGCACCTATGCATCGGCCAATGAATTGAATCAGTTTGCCAGTAATTCGATTCAGATCTGCTAATTTAAGCCAGTTTCTATACCATGGATTTAGATGTCTTTCAATCTGCTGCATAAAAGTAATTTTATAACTATTAGCTGTCATTCAGTTTTTGAAAAAGTACTTTCAAAGTAACAGCATGTGAATTATCCACTCAATTTAACTGGCTCAGAGTAGTCCTCATAAGTTCTTGTATTCCCTACCAACTCCTACATCATACTAGGTGTGTGTGTGTGTGTGTGTGTGTGTCAAAGAGAGAGAGAGAGTACATAGTTTATCTACTTCAATTTCTTTTTGCATTGTTGAATTGCAGTAAATCCGTAAATGTAACCATAATTGCAGATGAGAAAATTTGAGCATATGGAAGCAAAAGCTATAGTATATAATGGTTGATATGTTAAATAAGGATTTTTTACGAGATTTAGAAGACAACACCACCCAAGTGCCCACCCTGTTGGAAAGAAATGCATAACGGGAGCCATAAGGCTTCCAAGTGCTAGCAAAGGATGAAGGGAGGAGGCTACTTAAATCCTGCCAGACAGGCCAACCAGGGTGCACGTTGATCATGTATGGGACTCCTAAGTCCTATCCTCTCTCACCCACTTCATATAGGCTAGAGGGTTCACGGTTCAACAGTCACTAGGTTGGGCTTGCTTTAAGATTTACAAGAAGAAGTGAGACACATTAAGTATATACTCTTTTCACTGCAAAAGTATTGCAAAAATACATACCGTATTCCCTGCCTCTCCCACTATCTCAGCCATTTGTTCAGATCCAATATCCAAACCATTCTCATCCAGCACAACTACCTGAATAAAGATAGAGAACACAAAAGGTCCAAAGGAAACCCTAGTCCTGTAGAAAAGTTACTAGTTGTACATACATAGAACTACAAGAATCTTGTGCAACATGTCATAAAATGGAAGGTTACAGCAATCACTCTCAAGTACTCTGAGGATTAACAAGGTTTCTTGTGAATATACCCAGTCATCACATCTTATGTGGTGCATAATTTTTAAATCTTCCCCATCTATCTGGGCCTTCACATCACTGCTTAGAACAGAGTAGATTAGTTAAGTTCACTGTAAAATGACCTGTGAAATTGAAAACAGCACTTACAACATGACAGGAACTTCTACCAGCTAAATTTGCAGAGAAAGTGCAAAGAGTTAGCATAATGAGAAACTAAACAAGGACCAATTGTTTGTACAACTTAAGGTTGTGTGGATGCTCAATAATGAAAAGTTTCATTAATGTGTGCACACAAAACAACGATGTACCACTTAAAATTTTTCCTCAGCTGCCAATTATTGGCTAAATCTATTCAAGTATACCTAGTATGTTTAGGATTTGATTTTAGTTGAATGTCATCAACACTGCAATAGGACTTCAGCTTGTCCATGTATTCTTCCACCAACAGCTGGGTACCCTTGGATCTTTTTTTTCCAATTGTAAATATACGTACAGGAAGAGATTTCTGCCACATGATAGAATAAAAATGAATAAAATGGTCCCAAAATAATTTCAAGAAGACATAATTGACCAGAAGCACCATCACATAGACAAGCATGTCAAAGGGGATAGACAGACATTATGTGCTGCTAATTTTTAGGCAAAGGAGCATATTGCAACAGAGACATGTTCCAATTAGTGAGAGGAACACTGCTTAAGGTATCCGGAGAAGCCCAATTGCCCATGCAACTGCATTAAGCATTCAAAAGCTAATGCTATTTCTGCATGTATTGAGCCTGTATGTACTCTTGACCAACATATTCAAAAAGGCAGGGGCTAGAAAGAATTCTGCTAACTTGACGGAAGCTTGGTGATGGATTCACACAGCAAGTTTGTCTTTTATGATGTAGAATTAAGATTGTCTAGGAATTACAGGAAAATAATAAAAAATGTAAAGGAAGAAGAAAGTGACAGCAAATAACTGGAAAAGTAAAGAAAATTAAAGGGAAAAGAAAAAATTGATAATTTATTTAAAGCTGGGCTGAACTTTAAACTACCCAATATCTAATCTATTTAAAGATGACAATTTCCTATATGATAAAATTCTATTTTGATAAACATTCTCAGATGATAATTCCTTCAAGTAATTATCCACTTATTTAATAAAAATAAAACCGTCCAAGCAAATAGAAATTCCCAATTGAACACAGTCATTAAACTAGATCCCGTATCTAGATACAAGATAAAGATCCATAGAAACATAATTGGATCCAAATGGATCTCATGAGCCTCTGTCATATCATGTTTGTTTCCTGCATCATAACGCAAAAACATGAAAGAAGAAGCTGGTGTTGGGATCCCCCAAGAACTGGCAGCAGAAAATTGGAAGTAGAGAAAAGGTATTCTAAGCTCAGTGTAGCCAGGATGCGCATCCCCAACACGTTATCTTGAACAATGTCTATATTAGTGATAAAGCGCAGCAGGTGCCAGGTACAACCAAATAAACAATTCTTACCAGCTTCCAATTTGCAATTCAAGCTACTTAAGCAGCTTATGATCCTTTAACTAAGCACCAAAGACAAACAAAAACTTGGTTCGACATAATTAATGGTCAATCATAGATTTAATTTCTTTATGACTCTTCCCATTAATATAGATTTCTCCAGAAAACAATGAATGAAAATCATGCGTTGCAACATTAATAACAATAATTGTACTATGCGTGACAGCGGCAGCAGTTATTTAAGCAGTAATTCTGTGACTATGAACCGACCAACTTCATTTGAAGGGCAAATAGATCAGCACTCGATAAGAAACGCTTGCAGAAGCAAATTTAGACGTAAATAATGCCAGAGCAGAACAGAGACGACTTAAGTAACCACTCAAAGCGACTAATAAAGACTCATTTCGTAACACCACAACTTACAGGGTGAAAGAAGCGAACTGAAATTAAAGAAGAAGAAATTACCACAGACTGGTACGGTCGCGCTAATCTCGTCCCTGAAAAGAAAACAAAAAGATAGAGAAGAGAGAGAGAGAGTTTCTCTTAGTTCTTGCAACGACTACAAGATTGAATTCTTAGTGAAGATGAAGGAAACAAATAATCAGAAAAGAAGATTCTGACCTAAATGAGGAGGAGAATGAGGGTTTTTCATGAGAGAGAGTCGAGGGTTGCCGCAGAGTGGGAAAGCCATCCTTCAGTTCCGGGAAACCATGAAAAAGGCAGCTTGTATGGGGTGAGGCGGAGGAGATGTGTGCCTCACGAACTGAACTTTGGCGCGGTTGGCGCGGTCAGTAAGTCTTCCTAGAAGCAACAAATATCGATGTGAGCTATGAGTCGGGTATTTTGGTCGATCTGTAGATAACAGGTGGGACAGCAAGAGGATCCGATTTTCTGAAGTTGAATGCGAAGGCGCGAGTCTTTGCACAGGGGCCGTGCGCGGTTGATTTGGCATGAAAATGTGTAGAAACATGTTTATCTTATGAAGCTATCCTTGTTGATATTTTTCCCATGAAATTAGGTCATCAGCAAATTCATGGTTCCCAATATAAAATTTCTGTTTGTGGTGTTTCTAGCATTTGAGGAATTATTAACAAAATTCAACACTACGTCATGGTCATTCATTTTCATTGAAAGTGGCTTAGGGTTCACTCAAATGTCTTATGCATAATTTTTGGGGAATTTGAGATTAGACGCATGCTTATTTAGATCATGCCAACTTAACAACATATAAATAAATAAATAAATAAATAAATAAATAAATAAATAAATATATATATATATATATATATATATATATATATATATATATATATATATATATATATATATGGACATTGATTTTTTGCCCTTATTTAACTTGAAAGCCTCAAACCCGCATTTATCAATGAGGACATAGCAGTGGTGCAGCCAAGAATTTTTTTTGAAGCACTAATACATGGTATATAAAAAGACTTGCAAATTCAAAAAACAAAACAAATAGCTATAGTTATTGATAAACTTAAAATTGTAGTCAAATAACTACAGTTATCAACAGATTTACAATTGGCTTCAAAAAAGTAAATAAAAAAGTATAGATACGACGAGATTTACAATTGACCCTTCCAAAAAGCAAAGCAAATGAGTATAGATATGAACAATATACAATTGACCTCTAAAAAGCAAATCAAAAAACTATAGTGATGAATAAAATTTAACATTGACTTCTCTACTTTTCATGTTTTGAAAATAGTGCAGGATTGTTTCATTGGTGATACCGTCAAATGTGTTTCTCTCAAATAACCACAGTATCATTGATCCATTCATCTCTCATTTTGTTACCAAGCCGAGTTTTAATAATGTTCATAGTTGAAATGCTCTTTTAACACTTTGTTGTTGCAGCTAGTAAAGTTAGTGCCAACTTAACCAATGGATACACTAGAGGAAACACTATATGTTCTTCAATTGTTGTCATCATTTCATAATGCTCAGTCGAAGATTTTAAATTTGAAAATTCTTCAGTATTTTTCATGTCTTCATTATATACTTCCAATTGACTTTGAAGTTTACGCAGGTCTACTCCATGAAAGTCTATAGGGTAGAGCTCAGCAAGACGAATCAACTTATATTTATCAAAAGTATAAGCACAATTTTTTTTTTTTACTCAAACATGCTACTATAAGAAGGTTGTCTACATTTGCCTCAACGAAAAGACTATTCAATTATTGAAGTTGCATATCAATAGTAGTATAAAGCACTTCTACACAATAATGATGCAAACATAAAATCATTTCTAATGCACATCTAGTCGTCCTTAAGGTCTATATGAGTTCTCCAAGTCAGGCATTAAAACATCAAATTTGTTTCACGATATAGAGATATTATTCATAAAAGAGTTTCACCCATCATCTCTCAAATCTTGAAGGCATTCATAATATATTAATCTTTTCATTAGAGTGCATGTCAAAGTGTGTTAGTTATCCTTATAACTCTATGCTAATACAAATTCAAAGTCATGCAATGTATATGTCAATTCAATTGCCTCCTATTTTTCTTTTATTATATTTTCTGCAATAAAATCTATGTCATAATCACAGAAGGAAACATGTCAGTTAAATTGACTATAGCATCATAATAATAACTCCAACAAGTATCAACAGATTGTTTGAGACTCATCTGTAGATTCAGTCCTCGTCATGTTTCAAGTTCACCTAAATCAAATGCTTTAGCAATTCTTATACATTATGCTTTTCAAATAAGCTCAAGTCCTATGTGGCATGAACACGGCAGATTTGGTCATGTACCGGTGTCGACACTTCAACACGCCGATCCCGACACGTGGATACGCTTGGATACGTTTTGGATCGGGTTTGGGTCAGACCCGATCCGAACCACTTTTATAACCCGATTTAAGTCCTAACCTTGATTTTTTTTTTTTACGTTTTCACCGTCCACCTTTACCCTCGACGATAACCGGCGACAGCGGAGTTCTTCAATGGCGGGCGACAAGGTCCGGCGATCGACGGCGACATCCGGTGGCATCCGGCGGCAGACATGTAAGTGTTTTTTTTTTCATTTCGATATTGCACAGCTAGGGTTTCATGCTTCATTTGGGTTTTTTTGGTTTGGGTTTTTCTTGCCGATTTGGGGATATTTTCGTTTGAAGATTGGACGGTTAATCCGTCGATCTTCATCATATTCTTCAATGTTATGTGCGATTTTGCCGATTTGGGGATTTTGCCTTAGTGCTTTCTTTCTTATGATTTATGAGATTGTAAGAGTGAATTATTAATTTCATGTTTTTTTTATTATTATAATTTTTAATTTTTTTGAATATAATATTCACTGTGTCCACATATCCTAAAATTTTGAAAATTACCATGTCTGCGTACCCGTACCCCTATCAGTGTGACATAGCTCAAGTCTCTTGCATGAAGTAGAGAAAAAAGTTTGACAACCATGAGAATATTTCAAAATAGAATCCAGTTATTAGATGATTTTCAAAAAATAGCAACTAGTGTTAATTGGAGCTCAATTATGATGATATGCAGACTCGTTTTTATTCAATATAAGAGTCTTTAATCCATTAAATATTCTTTTCATATTGTTTGCTTCATCATAACCCTATGTACTCAAAGCTCAACTGTCTTCTCGTTTGAATAGGAGCAGCGCCTTTTGGAAGTACACAACAATGAATTCTCGAGAGCGGTAATCTCTACTTTTTACTTTCAACTTCGTTCTTTTTCCTGTTTTCCATTTCTGCAGATCTATAACTATTCTTTTTGTGTTGGATAGGCTTTGGCTTCATCCTTAGGTTCATATTTATGCCAGTTTTGTTTGAAATTTCAGCCTGAAATTCTGGAACTTATAGAAGTTAAAATCTAGCTTGGTGTATCTGCTTTTGAGTCGAATAAGTGTGCTTTCTTATTCATTTTGCAATGGCATGGAAAGGTGCTACTAGAAGAATTTAAGTAGAAGCTAATATTATCCCATAAAGATTCGGTTGATCTGAATCTTATAAGAAATCAATATTATATACTATACACATACACGTGCAAGTATGCTCTAGCATATCCCATAAACATAATTTCAAATATTCTTTGTCCAAACCCAAACCACCATACCTATGTGACTTAGCATCATTTTAAGCAATAATCTAATCATCTATATAAATAATAACAACAGCAAATTTTATGAGAGCAAATAAGTTGAATTTGCTTTCATAGGAGAGAAACAATATATTAATTATAAAACTTGAAATAAATTGCAAGTAAATCTTTGTAAGTTTGGGTGTATATGTTAAGAAATTTCTTTAATTTACAAAGTATATGCTTTCTTTCAAATGAAGGACTTACAAATAGCTTCTTCTAAATTTGTTATGCAAAGTTACATAATGGAAATCCATCTAATATATAACCTAGTTGTTGACAATGCTGACACTAGATTATAATGAGTTTGACATGGTGCAAAGGTCTCGTGATAGTTAAATTGACTATATCATTGTAGTGTTCAATTGACTCATGCAATATATTCACTTGGTTTTACTCAAAAAGAAGGTTTTAGTTGACAACATATTTCAAAGTGGCTGACATTCCTCCAACACTTCAAATTCTAGGGATATAATTTTGCTTTTACCATAGTGGATATAGAGATAAAGTGCTTAAGGTGCTTAGCTTGAAAATCTATGAAATAAATAAGTGGCAATTTGGTGTGTTTCCTTGTAGGATTTAGATTTGAGTTGGATGAAAGAAAAACAACTAGTGTATAATAAGAATTCTAACACAAAAATGTTTTTTTTAATTGACGATCATCATATAGCATAAGGATATATGATGAATTTTGTTATTTCTCAACTAGTTCATTTCGGAGAGAGTCATTGATATAAAAACAAGTGGTGTTGCATTAATAACTAAATGCTTCTGATCATTTCATGGTATATGTATATGTAATACTAATTCATAACTCTTTAGTATCATGAAAAAGAAGTGTGTTTTTTTAATGAAAAATGACCTCTCTTGACGTGCAAACTACTTTTTATTCCAAAAAGTATAATTCACATTTTCTTTCCTAAATGAATGTTCGAAATTTTACTTTTTTTCCTCTATTGTCAAGTTCGGTTTATGTGGATCCAAATTACTGACAGAGCACGAATGAATAATATTTAGATGATGATAGAAAATTTAGAAAATGATATGATATTTTTTCTTTTAATACAAATGATGCCTTATTAGTTTAACAAATAAGCTGTAATCAAAATATAGCTTCTGTAATTGGAAAATTTGCTTAAAACATAGGAGGACAAACATCTTATGCATGTATTACACAAATCCTTTTATTGGGCAACAGACTTGCAACCGTAATAAATGTGAAAAGATGTAATTAAATATTGCATTTTGGATTTATATATAGCCTGTCAATTTAATCCATCTACATTTAAAATTCAACTATACCTAAAAAAATAGTGAAACCCATAACTAGAAGCATATGAATCCGGTCCCCGATTATCACCATCAATTGATTCCGGTCTGCACTTAGAAGGTGTTAGTAATTGTAGAATTCAATTGTTAAAATAGAACTAATATTTAAAAATCTTTAAAATTCACCCTACCCCAATGTAAAAGAATTAACTATGGACCTCTTGTCTCCTATTAATATTATACCCCAAAGGGCACTATTTGCCCGTTAGGGTTCATTTTTGCTTTCTTCCCAAACTTCCATTGTTTACTGCAATAGTTGCAAATCCTTGTTCACTCATTGCTTTCTCCATCATTATCTCTTCCTTGCTTTTATTGTTTCTTTCACCTAAATCATTAAGTCTCACTTTCTTCATTGTTTACTCACATTTCAAGGAGTTGAACACAATTGACTTTGTTAGGGCTCACTTTCTCTTACCATCCGAAACACCTCTTCATCACTTCATTTTCACGGGTGTTGCCTCCATATCTTCACTCCATTACAGCTCACCTCCTTCTTCTCAATAGTTTGCCTCGATGTATCAAGGCTTATCATATTCTAAACCTCTCTCTCTCTCTCTCTTTCTATATATATATATAAATATATATATATATATATATATATATTTATATATATTTTATTTGAATGTTTAATTGCACTAGTTTCCTTATTGTTTTATGAATTCGTTGATCATCATATAAAATACACATTTTGCAAAAAACAAAAACTGGTTTCATGCATTTCTTTTCTTGCACTATTTTATGTTGATGCATTTTTAGTTAATATATTGGTGTTGTGAATTTAATGCTCTTTTGATTATTGTCCCATAAAGTTTTCTTTTTTGTTTGGGCGAAGTACCTATGGAGGTTGGGGTACACAATTAATAATTTGTAATGGATTTCTTGAAAATTTGGGACCAATAATCTAGCTATTTTCCTAACTTTGCTATTTAAACTCTTACATTCCACAAGCTCATTTAAACATTTTAATCCTATTATTTGATATATCTTGCAGCCTATATCATTTTTCGCATTAGGATAGGTAGTGGATGCATTCTATTGGCTTTTAAAATTGATTGACCTCTTATAGTCCTTAGTAATGCTTTGGAGTTGTTCATATTAGTTCATATAAGATAGTGATAGTTGTATGGTACTGTTACCATATTGTTGGTTCCTTGCTCTATTTCTTGAAATAAATAAGTCTCATATACATTTATCCACCAAACCAAGTTTAGGACCACAAGACATTTTTTCATATAATTATGTTGGAAAGCAAGACAAATTACTTTTTGATTGGCATAAACTGGATATTTATAGTCAATCAAGGTGCTAAGAAGCCAGACCACCTACCAACTATTTGACTATTTCTTAACCTTTAGAAGAATAGCCAATATTTGTTTAGAAGTTGAATCTAAGGCTTCATATATTGGACCTTTTATAGTGCTCTGCATTTTGAAGAAGTGGTTATTGATATTCTAGTTCATAGAGTAGATACAACTCCAGTGGATAAATGTACTTCTAAATTTTATTTAAGTTGGATTTTCTTGGTAGAAATACTCCATTATCTGCCAACAATATTTTTTTTTTACTTTTTTTTTCTTTGATGTTTTTCTTGTTAGAAAAACTGAACATTCAATCTTAAGTTACTGTTGACTATTTTTTCTTGTCGTGGAACCATGTTCAAGTGTCCATATGGTTTTTTTAATCTAATTTGTTATCATTGTTTTTTCTTTATGCAATGAATTGCATATTGCATTTTAATTATTGTAGAGAAATGTGAGTGTGCTTACTTGTATCATAAGATAAACCAATAAGTAGGACGCCTGGACTTTAAAATTTACATGAAAGAGCTTCATTTTAATTTGCCTCATACCATCATCTGATGTGAACTAGCTTAGACTTATTTTATTTATTTAAATTCTTTGTTGGATAATGCTTTATGTTAGCTTACCAAATAAAGCATAGGTTTGTCTGTGTGTAGCCTCCAACCATAACAATTTCAATTCTAAATTTTATGTAATCAAACGAGGAAAAGTTTTTCTTGCTAAAATGATTTTTTCAAAGTGACAAATCAACAACAAATTTGGGACATAAAATGATGTTTCTACCAAAACATTATCTAAAACCATGTTTATATCTTAATTTCAGAAACATTGTTCTAGACAATCAAACACCTCGTAGGCTAGTAAAACTAAGAAGAAATGCAATACATGTTTTGCTTGATGATACATTTTAGAAGTATGAGCATTATTATTGAATTCAATACTACATTAATAATGAAAAAACTTTTCCTTAGTAGAGGAAGAGGGTGTTCAGCCAACTGGATAGTTACAAGTATTATAATATTGGACATGAGATGTTGATAAGGCTGATGATATACAACTTGAACTCTACAACATGTACAACAAAATCAAGTTCTTCACTAACTTTTGTTTTCATATATGAGACAAGCTATTAAACAAAACAGCAATGAAGAAACAATTAATCTGATTGATCAATTGACTCGAGAGGATATCAAATTTAAACAACAGAATGAAATGAGCATGATTTTGAATATGTAAGATCTAGAATTTTGTCATCACATTGATAAGAAAATCTATGACATTTGATACCTTAGAAATTCTAAAGAAGAGTTTAGAATTGTTCATGGAATTGTGACAAATTAAATCAAACAAATAAACAATATGATAACTAGCACTCAAATCAGTGGTCCATGATAGAGAGAAGGTTCATGAAATGACAACATACTAACAAGGTGTCCTCCAGCAAATTTAACACTTGTGAGGGTCAGGAAGGATATAGTTATACTGACCTATCATGAACCCAACCTTGTTTATGACACTTAGTGCCATGTGCATAGCATGACTCCAAGTATATAGGGCAGTAATCCCAATCAAGAACTTGAATGACCAGCCAATCATAGGGTTATCCAATTAACATAGAAAACAATGGTTGAATGACATTCACAAATGTTACAGGACTTGATACATTGTTTTCAACAACCATAAAAAGTATGAGAAAATTTATTTACTTGAACAGAAATATATGAAGAGGTAATACAATATGCTTCAAGTGGCATAGCAAAGCTAGTCAAGGTGGGGGTCGCATTGATGGTGAGTCCATGCTTTGATTCTCATGGATGCTACTCTCCTAAGCCACAAAAAGTGGACGTTCCTAGGCCGCAAAAGGTAGACGTCTGTCGTCAAGCTAAAGGCAATCTGCCACCCACCTAGGCCCCAATACAATCAAGACCCCAGAGACATGGGAATGGGGGAGGGAGCCTTTGGGCCTCCATTCCTAGAAGTGGGTTTATTAACCTCCTGTCGTGGGGAAAAGGCTTGGGGGAAGGTCATATATATAATGAAGTCCCAACAACATAAATGCTTTGCAAAAAGGACACAACAAGAAAAAGTGCCCTTACTTTGTGTGCTTTAGAACCATGTGAAAAAAATAGAAATTAATTAGACAACAATTTTGATATTAAATTTCAAGATCATTAAATTGTTGTCATGGATATTTATATAGACACTACAACAATACTACCCATTGCAACCAACCGTAACCATTAGCAAAACTACCTATGGTCATCCATAAATGCTTTGTCAATGGTTTCTTTCAAATTGGGATTGCTTCTATAGGGAAATTATTGTTGATTGTGGAGACTATCTGTAAAAACTATTACTTTACCCAATGGTTTCAGTCATTAGGATATAGACCAACATTTCCTAATGGTGCAAATCATCGGCATTAAAAATAGATCTCTTGTTCAATATTTACTGATGGTTTGAACCATCAAGAATAATAATGACTTCCCAACTTCTCAACTCGTTAGGATTTTGTCGTTCTTCTGTTGTTGTATGTTGAATACCAATGGTGGAATAATGATTTAAGTTTTAATTTGTAGAGGTAGTTATCCATTGCAGCACAAGCCTTACTTACTTGAGAATGAAATGTTCATAGCCTCACTTACTTGAGAATGAAATGTTCATAGCAGAAGAGCAAATAGCTCTCAAACTTGCAACCTTCAATACACTAGTAGCTCAGAATCCCTACTGGGTTGCCCAAAAGACGTCTGTTGATTCACTTAGAATAATCACGGAAAACAAGACTAACTTTTCTACAATGGAATGACAAATTTCATGCTTCTTCCTAGCACTCCTTCATCACATTCTCCTTGCAAGTGACTCCCTTTTTAAATGTTTTAGTAACACGTTTTTTTTTTTAATCTAGAACCAAGTCCTAAGGAACATCAATGTCCCGACTCCCAAGTAACCAGCCTTTTCTCTTCTACCTCATCATGTTTTTCTGTCGACGCATCATATTATTAGGAAACTCAAAAGATAAAAGCATATATAACCATAACTAGAAATCATGTACAATTGTAAATGCAAACATATGATATATAAAATATGAAGTTGCAGTTAATCTTCCAAGAACTAGGGACAACTAAACTTTTGTTGCTTATTCGCAGGCTACATTTGCCATTAGATCAGTTGGTACTTTTTCAGCCTCAATTCTTGTTGAATCAATATAGTAGTTGTTCTGAATGGCCTGCCTACAACACTTGTACCCTCACCGATAGCCCTTTCACCATGAACCCCAAACATCTTGTGTGTTTATTAATATAAACATCTTCCTCATACTTGTTTTTTGGACAAGGTTTCTCTTACAAAAAGAAAGAAATAATAATATAAAAATGCAATAGAAATTAACTAAGTTGGCATAATACTTAACAATAATAACATGAAAAGCACCTATATGCATGGACCAACCAAAATGAAATGAATAAATAGATATTTCAAGTTTGTGTTACAAGATGAAGACCTTAGAGATAATGTGAGTGTGCTACATGTTGTAAAAGAATGAAACGAGAGAGACAAAGAGGGAGAGAGAAAGAGAGAGAGAGAGAGAGAGAGCACACAAGAAATAATGTGGTTCGGTCAAACTCGACCTACGTCCACGAAGTCCTTCCTTTCTCTACAATTTTGAAAAGGAATCCTCTCATACAATCACAGAAAATTTTAGAGAGCAAAGAATGCTAAATAGAAATTTCAGGTTGGTCTATCAAGATCCAAAAATTTTGGATCTTGATTACAAATTTGAATTTTATGCCGTTTGGAATAGATTTTGGCATCTACATGCGTTGGGCATTAGTTGCTTTCCTCTTTTCAGTGTCAATTGCATTTCTTTTATATTTGGCTTGAAATTCAAAATTTGATTTACGTTGTAAGGTTGGCAAGGACGTTGGATTGACAACCTTATCTCTAACATGCCCATCGATCCAACCTCCATTTCATGGACGTTTAACATTTCCTTGAGACAATGAAATCTTGGCCCTAGTAACGGCCTAGTGAAAATATCAGCTAATTGTTTTTCTAATTGAACAAATTTAATCTCAATCGTATTGTCTGCCACCTTCTCTCTGACGAAATGATAGTCAATTTCTATATGTTTTGTTCGTGCATGAAATACTAGATTTGCTGCCAAATATGTTGCTCCAATGTTGTCACACCACAAAATTGGTTTTTGTTCAGTCTGAATTCTCAGATCTTTCATCAAGTTAATAGCCATATTACTTCTGAGAGAGCTCATGCAATGGCCTTGTACTGTGCTTCTCTGCTACATTTTGCCACTGTCTGTTGTTTGCTGGATTTTCAAGATATGATATTGTGACCAATTTTTGTAACATAGCCACTAGTGGATCTTCGATCATCTAGGCAGGCCCAATCGGCATGAGAGTAGGCAGATAATGTGAAAGAATTAGATTTTGATATCTCAAAGTCATGCTGTATTGGTCCCTTTAAGATATCGTAAAATTCTTTTGACATGAGTCCAGCGAGTTGAAGTCGGCTGGTGCATGAACTGACAAGCTATATTCACTGCATAAGTAATATCTGGGTGCATTAAAGTGACATACTGAAGTGCTCCTACGATCTGACGATACTGAGTTTCATTTTCCAATTTTTCACCGCTGAGTTTGGATAGAGGGACATTTGGAGCAGCAGGCGTGACACAAGACTTTGCATTCTCCATGTTTGCTCGCCTCAAAATATCTCTGATATATTTTTCCACCGAGAGAACAATTTTGTCTTTTTGAATTGACACTTCAATGCCCAGGAAGAAGTGTAA
Organism: Nymphaea thermarum; assembly: GCA_011799765.1. Taxonomy (NCBI): domain Eukaryota; kingdom Viridiplantae; phylum Streptophyta; class Magnoliopsida; order Nymphaeales; family Nymphaeaceae; genus Nymphaea; species Nymphaea thermarum. The sequence continues at coordinate 14,969 of JAANDH010000956.1, forward strand.
TTTTCCAAGATCTTTTATGGAGAACGCTTGTCCAAAGCTGTGTATAATCCTTTGAATCTCCTGAGGATTATTTTTTGTAATAATTAGATCATCTACATATATAAGTAGAAAGATGATTTTATCTTGGGTTTTTCTAACAAATAGTGAATGTCAACTAATGACTCCCTGAGCCCATTTTTTAGAAGATATCATTTGACTCAAAACAGGCTCGGGACGCTTACTTTAAGCCATAAAGTGCTTTCATGAGATGACATACTTGGTGAGGTTTTCTATATTCTCAAAAGCTGGTAGTTGAGTCATGAAAACTTCTTTCTTTAGAATCCCATGAAGAAAGGTATTGTTGACCTCCAATTGGTGAATAGTCCAACCTTTGGACACAACGATAGAGAAGACAGCTCGTATAGTGGTAGGTTTTATCACTTGACTATATGTGTCAGAATAATCAATTCCTTCTTTCTGGCTATAACCTTTGACCACAAATCTGACCTTATAGCGAGCGATAGTCTCATCTGAGCATCGTTTGATTTTGAAAACTCATTTACATCCGACTAGATTAACTCTCTTAGGTGGTGTGACAAGGTCCCACATTTAGTTTTTGTAAAGATCATCCATTTCACTTTGCATGGCCTCGATCCATCGTGGGTCTTTTAAAGTCTCCTCAAGATTTTCTGGTTCTCTTTCTTCTAGAGATGTAGCAGCCATATAAGTCTTGGGTTGCCTAGTCCCATCTTGAGACCTCGTGATCATGGGATGAGTCCTACTTGAGATTTCAATGGTGAGAGAAGGAGGAGATCGATCAACAACATTTTCTTGAACCCCACGATTAGGACTTGAATTAATTGAATTGAATGAATGATTGGTTGAAGTTGAATCTTCTTCCCATGAATGAGGACTGGGTAATAATACATATCGAGATCGATTTGAACTAGATCCGGTTTTCTTAGAGTTGTTTTCTTTTTGCATTTCAGCTGGAGGCATGTCAAGATGATTGGAAATCCATTTTTCAACATCCCCTTCTGTACTTGGAGAACCAGATCCATGAAGAAACTTGTCTCGTTGAAAACAACATGTCCGCTAATAAAGACTATGTTAGTGATTGGATCTAAACGTATATATCCCTTATGACATGTCTCGTATCCAAAAAAGACACATGCTTTGGATTTTGGAGAGAGTTTGGACTCTCTATATGGCACAAGAAAATGATAACATGTACATCCAAGAACTCGAAAATAATCATATTGAAGGGTAGCATTGAAAACGATTTCAAATGGAGATTTATTTCCGAGTTCTGGACTAGGCAATCGGTTGATGACATGAACTGCTGTCCTAAAAGAATCAACTCAAAAACGTTGAGGGAGAGAGACATGGATCATCATACTTAATCCGGTTTCAACAACATGGCGGTGTTTTCTTTCCACAATGCCATTTTGTTGAGGCGTGTGGGGGCAAGAAAGCCATCTTTTTATCTCATTTGTAGTGAGAAAATTTGAGAAATCATTGCTTAGAAACTCCCCACCAAAATCGCTATGAAAATTTTTTATCTTATATCCCCATTGTTTTTCCACAAGCATCTTGACATTTTGGAAGCATGATAACGTGTTAGATTTTCTAACAAGAAGAAAAATCCAACTAAAACGAGAGAAATCATCCACAATCAATAGATAATATTTGTAGCCTTCTCTAGAACACGTTGGGGCAGGCCCCCAAAGATCCGCATGAAGTAATTGAAGAGGATGAGTGCTATTACTTAAACTGAAATCAAATGGCAGTCAGTGCATCTTAACCAAAACACAACTAGAGCAGAAATCAAGTTTACTATCATCCAAAGGTACATAATTATTTTTCTTAAGCAAATTCAATGTCTTCAAGTGAGAGTGACCCTGCCGTTGGTGCCAAAGATTGGCTGGAAAACTTCTAGAATGTTGTGCAATAAGAGTACGTTCGGATTCCTTGTTGTCTTCTAAACCATCCTTACTTTTCCCTTTGTGAAGAGCTGCCCTTGTTTGCAAATCTCTAACAACAAATCTATTAGCATCAAACTCTACCGAGCAATTGTTGTCTTTTATAAAATGAGAGATAGATATAAGATTTTGACTGATTGTTGGCACATGCACAACATTATTTAACTGAAAAGAACGAGAGATTGAATTGATAAATATGTTACCAATATGAGAAATTTGAGCCTTAGGACCATTGCCTACAAGAACACCTTCTCCACCTTGGTAATCGACTGTGTCTTCCATGGAATCATCATTATATGTCACATGATGGGTTGCACCGCTATCAGGGTACCATGCATTGTCGCGGCCTCCATTCAAGGCCATGGTCATAAAGGCCTTTGGTAAGTCATAACATGTCCGTGCAGTATGATTCCTACACCCATAAAATTGACATATAACTTACTAATTTTCAGAAGTCTTTTGCCCTGGAGTGCTTCGTCCAGTAGGGTAAGAGTTCCTTCCGGGGCTACGGCCACCACGACCATTTCGACCACTATTAGCCCCACGACTGCCATAGTTTCCTCGACCACCATAGCCTCTTCGTTGAGTGAAAAAAGTTGTTGCTGAAGACTCAACTTGGGCAGGAATTTTAGGAGCAAGCAATTGAAGTTGACACTCTTGATTGAGTAAGAGATCATGTAACTCAGAAAAGGTGGGTAGTATTTTGGACATGGTGACTGTAGTAACAAAACTCTCATACTCACTTGACAGATCGTTGAGAGTATGCAAAACCAGATCTAAATCCGATACAATTTCATTCACAGCTCGAAGATAATCAACCAAAAACCTCACGTGGTTGAGATATTATAACATACTTCTATCATTCTTTTTGGCATTTTGCAAATCCCTCTTCAACTAAAGAATACAAATATTTGAATGAAATGCAAGGGCATTAGCCAGGGGCACTTAGGCTTCACGAGCCATGTCATAAGAGATAATTTGAGTGGGTATAGACTCACTAACAGTTGACAATATCCAGCTTAACACAAGCTGGTTGGTGCATTTCCATTTGATGTACTCCGGATTAATTTCTATCGAATTAGCATTCAGTTTCTCCGGAGGAGGAGTAAAAGAGTTGTCAACATACCTCAATAAGTCTTGGCTATACATGGCACTACAGAGTTTCGATTTCCAGAGAATGTAGTTGTTTTTGTCAAACTTGACAGATATGAGGCTTGCTATAGCATTCCATTGAGGATTGACGGTTGCCATGGTAAATTGCTGAAAACCCATGACAATTGTAAAAATGATATCTCTGCAACAAATACTCCAAAAATTCTGAAATTTTGCAGGGAGATTCCTCAGATGTAGACGATTCCAATGAGCCCTTACTCGACCTTTGAATCGCCTCCAGTCAAAAATGCACCTTAGAGAAAGTCACACTTGGAATGCCCTGTTTGGCGAGTCTTACATAGGCTACCACCTACAACAGCAACTGTGGCAATTGTAAAATGCTGGCTTCTCCCTCAGTTCCTTACCACGATAGGGCCTCCCAAGATGGCTCTGATACCATGTAAAAGAATAAAACGAGAGAGGCAAAGAGTGAGCGAGAGAAAGAGAGAGAGCACAAAAGAAATAACGTGGTTCGGTCAAACTCGACCTATGTCCACGAAGTCCTTCCTTTCTCTACAATTCTGAAATGGAATCCTCTCTTACAACCACAGAAAATTTTTGAGAGGAAAGAATGCTAAATAGAAATTTCAAGCTGGTCTATCAAGATCCAAAAATTTCTTTCCCTTTGGAATAGATTTTGGGATCTTCATGCGTTGGAGCATTAGTTGCTTTCCTCTTTTCAGCGTCAATTGCATTTCTTCTATATTTGGCTTGAAATTTAAAATTTGATTTACGTTGCAAGGTTGGCAAGGACGTTGGATCGGCAACCTTATCTCTAACACATGTTTGACCACTAAACATACAAAAGTCATTATGTGAGTCAAAATATATCCAACCAAAGGATGAAGATGTAGCTTTGTTCCAAAAGTGTTTCTATGCTACCTGTAAGCAGTAAAGGCCAGAAGCAATCTGCTAGAGCATAAAAATGATAAAAAAAACACGTTTTTTGGTAGAATACAAGAAAGTAGAAACCAATAGTTTTGATATCTTAATCTAGAGTTTTGAGTTACATTTCCCACGGTTGAGCCAACTCAATAGTATCCATTTTTGGCATGGTGAGAATTTGTCATCTTTTATTATTTTAGGAGATAAAAATTAAAAAAAAGGTAAAATATTGAATATACATTGTCATAAAATTTTGCACATGATATAGTGTAATAATTCTGCCATGATGGGATTCATTTGGATAACTGTCACAATTCACAACATTAATATAAGAATGTACATTGCTTATAACTATCATGGGACAATATTTTATAGTTGTTAGAATGTTGAATATAAAAGAAAAATTAATTGAAATTTTTATTGCAAAGATTATGCATGTTCACTTCCATTGTTCAAATTGATGTCAATCTATTGGAGATATGTTACTTAATATTTTTGTATTAAACAACTAACTGTAAATATATATTCAGGGAATAAATCTAAATGAGATAGGCTTTTTCTGTGGACTTTGGGGTCAAACCACCCATGTGCATGTCTCCTCTCTACTTAGATCTCCTCCCTCATATCTATCTTTGCTTCCTTGTATTCCCTTTTATTTATTTTGTTCACAATGTTCGACATGTTCAGGTCCACTTCTTACATGCAGTTGAAAGGGATGTATACTTGGTAGAAGCCTTTACTTACTTGAGATCAAGTTCATAGTAGAACCTCTTTGTGGGCCTTTTCTTTCTTTGTCTAATTTTGCTTTCAAAAAACGAAAGAGATTCAGGACCATGGTCGATCTGTTTTGTCTCTCCAGAACGTAAGGTTTCAGCCTTTAAAAGTGGAATAGAACAACATGACTGCCTTACGATACAAGTGAATCATCCATGATTGGTAGCTGATCAATATGAACAATTGAAAGGAAGGAAGACTGCATATATGCCTTTCTTGCTGCAGAAAAGTAATCGCTGACCATGAGATCAGGATGTGCAGATCTGTTAATTCTAGAGATGTGAATGAAGGTTTCGTGCTTTAGCAGTCTGTTCATCTGCACGTTACACCTCTTTCTATTTCTAACTGCACAGTAACAAGGCTTCTAGTCATCTTCTTGGATTCTATGAAGAGGAAACATCTCTCTGGCTCAACTCAATCTGTTGGTGAACCTAAGTTTAGTCAAGAGATATTTACCTTGAGCGATGGATAATTTGATCAATCATCCAAGAATATTTTATGATTTATAACTTTTTTTTTGCTTAATTGGGTATTTGCTTAAATAGGTTTGAATGTGGACCCGGACTTGGATGTGACCTTTTATAGTGTCAAACCAAACTAACATCCAACATTTACATGTCTTTAGCTTCCGTTTTAATTGCAAATTGCGTGTGGGATCTGAAACTTGTCATTCAATGGATTCTGTTTGATTAATTTTCTAAACCAAATCCCCAGCTAATTTCTCTCTCTCTCTCTCTCTAATATATATATATATATATATATATATATATATATATATATATATATATATATATATATATATATATATATATATATATATATATATATATATATATATATTTGTGTGTGTGTTGTTGTGTGATGTTGTTTAATTGGATAAAATCAATTGCAAACATCCAAAAATTCAAGGCTAATCAAGATGTCCTTGCAACTAACTATAAATGTTTAATAAAAAAATCATGACCATGAAATTCTCATGACCAAGTTGATGTCTTTTCTGCCACAAATACAAGCATTTTCATAGCTTTGGTGCAAAGAAACCACATGGTCCTTTTTCTATAAACCTTTTGGCAGATCAACAAGAAAAAAAAAACAAAATGAAAATAAAAAAAAAATGCAGATATTATGTGGTTAAAAAGGAAAAAAAGATTTGCTTAATTCCATTATCCTACCCGATCCATCTTTGTTTCTTCTGCGAACGAGCGATAAGACTAGATGGCATTTTCTTTTCTTTTTTTGAATATATTGGAAAGCCTACATAGAAATTTTATATATATGTGTGTGTTTGTACCCTTTAGCCCATTTCACCTCCACTTCTTCGCTCTACTTCAATTGAGTAAAGGCAACAAGTCACTTAATCTGACGTACTATTATATAAAAATGGATTCATGAAATTAGTCCAATATGAAATAGGATTTCAATATTTTTTAAACAAAGAAAAAAATAATCCTTTTAACTTTGGGATCCGGATTTAAGAATCTTGAATTTAAGTTCAGTGCCTCTTCCTTCCAATTTTAAATCCAACGTAAGGATCTTACCCTTAATCTTTTGAGCAATATGCGACATCACATTCATATTAAATCCAAGGATTTCAAATATGAAGTAATCAAATGCCCTCTTAAGTAAAATGGAGCCAAAATAAGTTGTGAATATTTTTATTAAAATGAAAGTTTCATGATAAGTTGAAAGTGCGTCACATTGTTGAGCCCTTCCAAATTAATATCACCAATCATTTTTCCCATCAGCTGGGCCACAAACATGACTCCCTTTTCTTTTCCTCTCGTGTGAAGAAAGGTGTGGAAAAGATTAACACAGTGTTCACGTCATTCCCACTAGGCCCAGCCATCTTAACAAGATTTACAGAAAACTTCTCTTACAAGTTCTACCCTGCGTTTCTTTGTTCATTCCTTTCGTTCGCCTTTTAAAAACAGAAGAATCACGCTTTGCTTTATCTATGGTTCCCCTTCCACCCCAGCAAGAACATGGTTCTCTTTTTGCATATTAATGCAGTAATTAGGTAGCTCTACGTGTCCCATTCTCTCTCTCTCTCTCTCTCTCTCTCTCTCTCTCTAAATGGAGTGTATAGTATTTGGTATGACGGAGCTACATTGTAGCTGGTGCCCACAAAAATTACTTGATTTCATACATAAATTTCATTAATTTTTAGTCTTTTATATATGAATGTCCCTTAAAGTTTGAAATTTAAACCGCCACTCAACTAGAAATTTGTGGCTCCATTACTGCTGGTCGGGCTTATGCCATGTGAGCAATACATATCAAGTTGGATGCTACCTCCAAACCATATTGAAAATTGGGCTAAGGGGTTGCCTTAAATGGCTCAAGTGATGGATACTGTGAGTATCTGACTTTCCTCTCATTCCCTCTCTCTCTCTCTCTCTCGCTTTCTTTCTATCTCTATCCCTCTCTCAAGATCATAAGAATTCTTGTCACTGGATTTAAATTGCTAGCTACTCGAAATCAGTTTTACAACCAAATCGGTCGACTTTCTATATTGGCTGATTTAGTAAATCGATCAAGCTAAATCAACTTTGAATCAGCAAAAAGATATTTTAAAAATTATTTTATGGTAGCAAATGGAAAAATAACACAATTAAGTAAAAAGTAAAATAAATAAATAAACTCTTACAATACCACTAAATGAATCAGTTTGCACCGATTTGATTCAAGTCTATCAGAACCGATCGGCCGATTCAAGCTGATTTTGACAACATTGAATGAATCAGTTTGCCAAAATAAATATAGGGAAAAAAAATCGTAAATTGCTATTTAAGGTTAAGTTGATTTGGTATGCATCAGTGACTTACTGCATGCGTACAATCACTGTACTACAAAAAAAAGAATTAAAAATCTGATTACCACACTCATACGTAGTACATCACTGCATGCGTCATCTGCGCCCGCATGGACTGTTGGCTCTTGGAAAGTAATATTAATGGACCATTTCATCCCTGTGGGCTTCTGAAAATAAAAATAAAAAAGGTTGCTCACATTTCACTATTAATCCATGTGGAGAATGTAAACCAAGGTTAGGCATATCCTTCCTTCTACAATTATATATATGTATATATATAACTTCTTGACTTTTCTATACTTGAGGGCATTGTGTTCGGCCGTCTAACCAAGTGAGCTCTTAGATTTGGTTGTCCGATCTCTTTAATTTTTTCTTTTTAAAAAAATTTAATCCCATGAATGGACTTGGAATGTTTGAAAGTGATGGAATAAAAAAGCATCACGGTGCTTATTGCACACTGTCTTAAGCATATCCCTTGTTCGATTTTTTTTTCCCCTCTCGAGTCTCGATCTCTCCCCATTGATATCGATATTAATGTCACTTGAGTGAACCCTATAGAAAAGTAGGGGCAGAAGAGACAAATGGCTTGTGTACGTGGTATCTTCAATCCCTCGCTGCCCTTCACGAGAGGAAAGTGACAAGGGTTAAGTTTGTACCATGTGATGTGTAGGAAGTAGAGGACAATTCACGTGGGAACAACAACGTGCCCTCCAATCCAACAGTGCCGTCCACCCTCTCTCTTCACCTCCCATTTTCACATGGCTGTCAACTAATAATAGTTCTACTTTAGATAAAGAAATATGCAAAACCCAAAATTCTCGTCAACCCAATTTCAAGATCGTTGATTTCGCATTTGGAAGGATGTACTTTTTTTTGTTTTGCTTTTACACTTGCAACATTAATAGTACCATGGGGTAATAATTAAACGTTGAAATTTGGGAGCTGCACACGAGTAGAGTCGAGTTGGAGTTGAGTCTGCCGATTCTACTCGACTTAGACTCAACTCAAGAAACTCAAATTCAAACTCAACTTGGAACTCGAGTTAAGCTTCATACGACACTTTCATAATATAACTGAAATCAAAACTTCGAAACATCAAGGTAAACGGCCGTTTCATAAGCTCCACATCTTCCCCAAGAAGAAAGACCCACGGTTGCCCATCATAACAACTGACTTCCAAAGGCTCATCTCCCTCCATCACGTCCTGCTTAAGTCTCTCCGCCCACGTGGTGCTGCGGGCACCTACCCGTAGGGTTGTTAAGCCCCTCTTGCGATCGCAGCGGATGGCCCTGAAGCCAGAGTGCGTCTGAGGGGGCGGTGGGAAAAGATCAGCAGCCACCCATTTTCCCCTGTCAACATCTCTCCAAGGGCACGTAGCCATCGACCGCGTTTTCACCTTTTCCCATGTAGCCGTCGCCGATTTCCAAAATGTTTCCATCTGCCGCTCTTTCTTCCAGGCCATTTGTAGAGAGCTACTCGAGTTGACTCAGCTTTGTCTGTCTTGAAAGAAACTAGAACTCGGATTATGTTCGAATTCGATTTCATTAGCTTAAGCTTGATCCAGCTCGAGTTCTTAAAACTCAAATTTGTCTGGATTAAACTCGAGTCGAATATTGGTTTGAACCGAGTCAATCATTTTATTCAAAAGGAATACTTTTGCATACCTATTTAAGCAATTTATTTTTTTTTCCATAATTTTATGAGACACATTTTATATTTTTTTAGCTTAATCGAGATTAATTGAACTGAGCCCACTTAACTCAAACTCAAATCTTTTAAGTTGTCAAGTTCATTTCTTCACTGGAACTCAACTCATTTAATAACCAGTTGGGTTTGAATCAAGTTTATTGAGTGAATTGGAGTGGAGCTTGACTCGTTGAACAGCCTGCATTTGCGGCATTGTCTAGTTCCACGACACACCACCGGCGCCGCCGGCCTCCCGGCGGTCATGAAAGAACCTTCGTCCCGGCCAGCTGTCTCGGAGTATTGCTTTCTCGCGACATTCGAGAGTCACTTCTTTTATCAATAAAAGATGACGGGGCGATCTCCAGGCAGGCTTGCAGCTGAACTCTTAGATGTTGTTCAAAAGTGGGAATTACACTGTGAAAAAAAAAGGTACCCCCCCGGAACAAAACTAAATTTTAACGTATGTTCCTTTTTCTTTAGAATAAAAACAAGCCATGCAAGTCAAACCAAAATTAATTTCATTGCACATGCATTGACTTTTCGATTATTTACATATCATTTTTTCTTTTCTAGAATTTCTAGATCAAGAATGAGGAAATAAGAACTTGAAAGACCCTAAGTAAAGTTCAAAGCCAAAAGATTGTTGGTCTAAGCATAGTTACTTGGCTTGAAGGTCAGGTTTAGGTGTATTTTTCTGAACTATAAACAATAGCTGCATAATGTTCTAATGTATCGAAAGCCACCCAAGACCTAAAGCAATCCTAACCCTTGTGACAAGGGAAATGAGCATGACTTCACCTCTCACAAACCGCTGCCGATCTAAGCTTTGGCCTTTAAGAACGAGACTGCTAAATTACATGCATTTGGAACATACAAAGCGACTGAAACTTATTCTAGAAAGTATGATGGATTAATTGAGCAACCAAGAATATGGAATTAAAAGCACTGATTAATTATTAATTTATTGATCAATAAAATATTGAAAAAGGACAAGCGATGTTATCGTTTAAGGAGCCGAGAGGACCTACGCCTACCAACTCTGCCGCACAATTGAAGCAACTTAAGTTAATAATTGTGCTTGTGGAGCACTCTAGCTCAATGTATATGTCAACATCAACAAATGCGGGGCTTTCAATGGACAGGCTGTCGATAAAAAGCAAAAGGCACGGAAATAGGGAAACACCGAAAGTCATTATTAGGCACGCCTGAGATGATAAATGAGCCCAACTAACGGCTCTATGATCGTTCCAGCCCTGGTTGGATTGACGCGGCTTGGATTGGGTTGACTCGACTCGGTTTGGCTCAGGGACCGCGGCTCGTGCTAAACTAACAGAAAATCAACTTCAAGCTAAAAAGTCCGGAGAATCATTTTATTAATGTCAAGCAGATTAAACTGAGCTTGTATCTATTTATCTAATTTATTTATGTATGTGTATGCATGTAGTGGCATTACATAAAAGACGTTAAATTAAAACCCGAAACCCGAGCCTCGGTTTGGCCCGATCACTCGGCCCAATTAAATTAAAAAATATATTTTTAATATAAACTAATATATATATATATGTGTGTAATTACATATCGAGCCCACCGGGACTTATCGGGCTGACCTAGTGCCCTTTTTTTCGGGCCCGAGCCTAGGCCCAAGTACCGGTTACCCACCGGCGGCTAGCCTGGTGTCCAGCCTTAATTATGCATTGACAATTCCAGAGCTGATATATGAGGCTTACGAGTAACCCTGTTTACTTAGGATGATCCGTAATCGTTCCAGCTCTGCTTAGCTTAGTTAATCAGTTCGGCTCATGGATTATGGCTCGGAATGGGCTACAAGCTAACTCAGTGGCTATTCGAGCAAAATAGTTGGCATTTGTTTTGTAAAATTTGAAGTATCACTTGATTGATAAGCAAAAGGAAGCTTATTATAGTTGCGTGTATATGTATGTGTCAAACCGAAGCAAAGGCCTTTATTCGGTTTCGGAACCAAATTGTAAAAGCTGCCAGTTCGTACCTTAAATCAGCAACCAATTTACAACTGTAGAATGGATCTTTGCCCTCTCTGCTTCATCGAAGGGTTTCATAAATATGGCTCTTTAAATATGAACCAATAAAAGTCTATACCATATCTAAAATCTGAATCCAAATTCAGAAACCAAATATGATTTTCAAATTCACTACTGAATCTGAATTAAATCTGAACGACATGGTATGTTAAGAACCGTTTCCAAGTTGGATGGTTATTACATATATGTTATTTGTTTAAATATAAATCTGAATCCTAATTTGAATATGATTGGATTGTATCTATGAAATATCCACCCTTCCTTCATCTTTGCTGGCCGGGTCCACATCTTTGCAGACCGGGTCCAGGGTTGCGTCGGCTTGTGCAATGGATTGAAAGCAGCAACCGCCGGCCGCCGCCGTTTACCAGCCGCCAAGCTGAGCCATGCACAAACCCCTTTGGGCTGGTGAGTTTTTCTGAGCCACAGCAAGTCATGACGTGGTGGCAGCTCCATTTTCCAGTCTTGCCTAAATAAAACTTCCTATTTTAATAAAAGTTTATGCATGAAATGTCTTTCTAGAATACACCGAGCATTTTCCAGACATCCAACTTTATACGCATATTTTATTTCTGTGGATGAAGATACATTTTCTAGTTGTGGTTGAGGCTTGTCTTTTTCTATCGCTTGTTTTCATTGATTAGATTACTTCAAGGAAACATGCTAAAAATTTTGAATGGCCAACTCCGCTGAATCAGTTGAGAATCGGCAACATTTTTGAAAAGATAAACAAAAAATATATAAATAAATAATAAGAATAAGAAAAAATCGAGAATATTTGAAATAACAAATAATACACGGCATCCTTGTATTGCGGACGAAGAGTTTCATGGAAGTTAGACTTTGAAAAGTCCATGTAGTTTGAAAGATGTTCTTAATTCAAAACCATGTCCCTAACTAGAACCAACCCTTCAAGGCCTAGTTTGAGTATGACACAGCATGAACATTTTATAAAATATCATAGGCAGTCACTTGATGTAATTAGCTTTAAGCTTATACTAGAAACTGATCATAGTTACAAGTTCAACAAAAAAAAAAAAATGGAAAAGTAGGATCTACCAATAATCGGAGTTGGCAAATGACTAGAGAAACATCTGCTCTGTAAAAAGGGAACTCTGGCATGCAATCTTCAAGTATAATGATGAGACAGAAAGTTCAATCTTTCTGAGTTTGTCCTCTTAAAAGACGAACTATTGTTGTGGAAGATCACTTAAAGCAGCCAAGCAGTTCAAACGAAAATTTACGGCAGAGTTTGTGTGTTGTGTTGTATTCATGTTTATGCGAGATTAAACAGACCCTTGTATACCAAACATGATGGATAGTGTTTAATCATCATGTCTTTAATATATATATATATTATTTATGCGAGATTAAACAGATATCTAACAGTAACAGACCCTTGTATACCAAACATGATGGATAGTGTTTAATCATCATGTCTATGCCTCATCATGTCTTTAAAATATATATATATAATGTAGTGGAATTATAGTGTTTGGTCGTGGCCCCTACATAAAAATGACTCAACAAAAGTTTCATAAAATCAGCTTCACCTTTGCAGTCCAACTTCTTCTCCACGTAGCTTAATTTATTGGGCAGCTTAATTTTCTGAATAGGTCTCTCAAATAACTCCCTTAGCTTAATTTACTGATTGAAGTTTCCTAATTGTGATTCTGATGCATAGTCGTGGAAGAAATTTTCCATGTTATGCCGTTAACATGATGAGGCTTGTTCACTCAGTTTACTAAGTACGTATTTTGCTAATTTCATAGAGTAAAAATTTTCCATATTTTACTTTTGCCCTTTCAGGGAGAAGGGTTTTCCTTTTGACAAGCATAGACATGATGGTTAATGCTAATAATTCATTAACACAAGTTTGGAGCCATAATTGTATTACTTTTTCCAATAATGGTGTTCTAATTGCCCACACCACACAAAATTTACTTTATTTATATAGAAACTTCACTATTTTTCAGTTTTTTACATACGAGTGCCCCTTTGCAAAAAATTTGTGACTCCATCAGGTTGCAGGTCTAGAGCATGATAAAAAGGAACAGTGCATGAATTCTTCTTTGCATCTACAAACGACACAATTCCCTTCCCTTATCCACACAAGGGCCCTAAATCTTAACAACCAGGACTAAAGGCCCCCGTTCAAAATTTTAAGAAATTCAATTTTATGTATAATTTTTTCGAAAAAAATGTCTCATGGTGCCCCCAATTGTTGCGTAAAAATGCAAAACCTCCCCTTGAACTAGCAGAGAATGTAAATAACCCTCCCTAAAATAATTTTTAGCTATCATAAAATCTAATTTTAACAACCCTAGCCTCTTACTGCATTTAATTTTCACTTCTATTTCTTCCCACCGATTTGAGTAAATGGAACTTTACTGTAGATATAGAACTTCAAACTCTGTGATAAGTTTCAGCTGCAGACAAACACTAACCTTTATTGCCGGCACTTTAATACCAGCATTAAAGTTCCACTGAACAAGTGAAACTTTAATGCTGGAAGAAAATTTTTTTCCTATTATCTGAAACAAAAGTCCCATAAAATCAAACAGTGGAACAAAAATTCTAACAAAAAAGTGCTTTTACCCTGCAGTTTTAAACCCGAGCATTTAGTTCCAAGTATTCAAATGCTGCCTAATTAAATGTGAATTTATAGGAGAAGGGAGAAGGCCATGTGCCGCATACATGACTTTGTGTCCTGTGGAGGCTAAGAACGAGATGAGCGGCTGGGCCAGCGCAGGCAGTTGCCCACACAAACTCACATAAATTGGTTTATTGCAAATTGGTGCCTCAAAATATTTCATTACGTATTATTGTGGATTTTTTGAAAGGTTTAAATTTGAGATATCATCAACTAGAGCGCCTCAGTAAAAAGTTCCTGTCTCCGTTACTCAAGGAGCTTAAAACTTGTCACCAGCCATCGGCAGGTCTAGACCTTCATTCCTATAAATCTTTTTAGTTTGAAGAGTAGATCTACCTTCTTCTGTCCTTAGTGTTAAGAGTCCCCATTGTTTAGTCTCGTAGTAAAAGGCACATGTTTGGGTGATTATATTCCAGTCCTTTTAAACCAACCACTGCTAGCCCAGGGTGGGGATATAAACAAGTGATTATAAATTGGACGTATTTAAATAAGTTATTGCAATACATCTATGCAAGTTCAAAGTTGGTTGAGTAAATAATTAAAAGCCTTTTACAACAGAGAATCCATTCGGATAGTACCCCCGGTAAGTTTTTAATGGCAAGTGGCCTGCCTTTACCTGCAATCCAAGTCAGTATCTGTCAACCAAAACTATAACACAAACGTATATTTCAACATGGTCAAATTTGCAGAAGTTTTATTTAATATTATTTGGGTTCTTGTTAAATCCACGTCATATATATATATAATATATATATATATATATATATAGAGAGAGAGAGAGCCTTTAATTTGTTTCTAAAAAATTATTTTAAAATAAAATATAAACATCCTAATGTATTTATAAAAACTATTTTCATATAAAACATGCTTTGGTTCTAGATGTTTTATTAAAAAGGTGGCTTTAAAGTTCCAAAAATGATCAATTTAATATATGTTTTGCATCAACCTATGCTTAATATCATATCGGTCAGATTGCATTGCTCAAAATGTTATTTAAACATCACATTTAAATGATCTGTTTCTTGTCCTGATCTAGTGGTCTGGTTTCTGCCAAACTCTCTCTCTCTCTCTCTCTATATATATATATATACATACATATATGTATATATATATATTGATTTTTTTGGCTAACGTATATAAAAAAATATGATCATATTTGGTTTATTATATGACAGGTTGTACATAAAAAACATGACTATTTTGACCAATATAATATTTGCTTAATATGACTTTTTATTGCCTCAAAGCAACATCTGAGCCTGGAAAACGCCTAATTGAATCGGTTATTCAAGAATTTGTCTTTCTAAGAATGCTCAAATCCTTATAATTCCTTCGAAGAAGTTCAAAATCGAGATGTAGATCTACGTGAACAGCTATAAGCCATGCATTCTTAACTGCTATAACGAGTGCAATCTCATAATCTAGAAGGCCAAATGAGGTGAATTTTATTATTCTTTTTAATGTATATATTCTCAAATTTTTGGATCAAAAGTTTTATATGATAATTCCAGTTTACCTGCATTTCACTTTACCAGTTCACCAAGCAATAGCTCTCATCTTGAATCCTCGCACCCAAGGCAAGCTAAGCTTTCTGGCCATCCGATCCACGGAACCGACGATGTAGATTGCTTCTCCTTTGCTTCAAATAAGACTTGTGAATTTGCTACAACCACAAAAGTACACAAAGATAAAAATAAATATCAAAAGAAAAAGCATCGAACGGGTCTGGGCCCGCGTGGGTCCAGTTCTGACCCGAAACACCAGGCAAAACTGAAAAATGTTAAGCCCAACGGCCTCTTACTGCCCGGACCCATGCGACATGGATCCAGAACCAACCACGAGGAGCCTCACTGATGAATGCTGAAACCGAACTGCCATAAATGGTTCAGGATCACGTGGGTCCGAATCAGATAAAGGACAAGGAGATATGGAGCGAAAATTATACTCCGACAGCCCCAAACGGTCCGGACTCATTTAGGCCCGGCCCAGACCCGAGTACCACCTGCTGCTAAGGCGTGACTGGGACGACGAATAGTACAAAACTACAAAGGCATGTCCGCGTCGATTGCTCCCATGGGGCCAAGTCGGACAAAGAATTTTCATTTGAGCCCACCAATTTGCTTCATTTTCACAAGATGTGCTTCTTAAGGCAAAGACATCGCAGTACCCAACATTTCGCTGAAACCGTGGATGCAAATATCTCGGCGGAGGAGCAAGTGGATCCCACCAGTATCGTCAAATTGGATCTGAAATTGGGTCAGGTATCCAAAGCTAGAAAAACATACTCCATCCACCTGTGATGCACTATCACTTATATTCCTGGATGAATATCTGTTGGATCCAAATCTAGTTGATCGGATTCCATAGGCAGAGCTGGTTGTAGTTTGAGCAGATTCTTTTGAAAGTCACAAATTCAAGTGCATGAATTTGGTTAAAATTAGTTGGATCTGAATTTTTACTTTGTGTTGGGTCGGAGAGCATAGTTTGAGGTTAGTGAGAGGTTAACAACCCACTGGCGGGAAAAACCCAAGACCCCCCATTCCCTCTACCTTCACCTCCGGGGTTTTGACATGGGTGGAGTTAAGAATTTTTCATGAACCATACTTTCAGAATTTTGAATATATTTTTTTTATATAGATTAAATAAAAACTCAAAAAATTACATGTACATTTAAAAAAAAAAAAATTGAGGGCAGGTGATGTTCCTTGCAGTCCCCAGGGCTCCGCCCTTAGGTATTGGGCTACATTGGCATCAATAGTAGAAGCATTGTATCCTTCAACTTTGGTACCATTCTCCATCACCTTAGGACATGGGAGACATAGTGTTTATGGGAATCGAACTAAGGACATACATTTTCACATGCCTTAGTCCAGCCAACTACATCATGCCCTTGAGGTGGTCTAAAAACATAGTTGTTCTGCCATCTCTCATATAAGATTGGATCCCGGACAACTCCTAATGTGTGATTGCCTCTTTGTGATCCAACCTATTTGATCCCTACAATGTTGAGACTCCATAGAGCTATCCGGATCCAACTAAAATAAAGATCTAGATGCACGTAAATAGAACATGTTAAACTATTCAAATTTGGATTTCTTCTTAGCCGATTTGATCTTACGCCAAATGTAACTTCATGCCCGATTGAGCTACATAACTTGGTAATGATCAAATCTGCCTTAAATGCGTCTCTTTCATCAAATAATGCCATATCCTTGGACTACTTTTCACTCCAAAACTTTATCATACCAACTGATATTTTAAGTCATAGATAGAGAGCCTTTACCAACATTCTGCTCTAACCCCAGCTTCCCTAAAACCAGATTTGGAATGCCATTAATGAGATCTAAACATGAGATCCAAATACTCCTAATAGTGGCAATCAACTATAAAAGTAGCTTACAAGCTTGATGTTTCATTTTTTTGAGAGTTTTAATCTTGCAACATTTCAGAAAAAAAAATTGACAGTATTCTGGGATATAACTCAATAGATGGGACTTTAAGAGAAACATTTTTAAAATAGAAAAGAATTAAAGTTATGTTTTCGAATTTAAAGCAATTAATAATTTTGGTTGCTTTTTTTTAATGGAGATGCACGGGGAGCATCCTCGCTATTAACGCTCACCGCGAGTGCCTCACTCCCCCAGTTCCTCACACTCCACTCGTCTCAAGAAACCCTAAATTCTTATCCCCTTTCTGCTTGGTTTTTTCTTCTTCATTGCCTTAGATTCTCTGCTGATCTCCAATGGCGGAAATCCTGATCCAGATTTCCTGATTGTTCAGGCCATACAGGTTCCTCTGTCACTCTCTCTTTCTGATGGGAAATAGAATTTTTTTTGCTTTCTTGTTGAAATCATTGCTCTCGTCCGCCTTCTGAGACCTCCTTTCTCGCATTTAACTGATTTTTCTCGTCTACATTCTTCTGTTTTCTGTTCCCCTCAGTGTAGCTTCGTCGTTTCAGCTTTCGGGAGAAAGCTGTGCTGTCAATTTATCTACGATTGGGTTTTGAGCTGAAATTCCATCCTTTCCGACAAAAATGGAAAATAATCGAGTTTCTTTATTGCTTTTGATTTTGATTGGAAATCCCCTCTCCATTTCGCGCTCCAGGGGCGCGCCTCGACCACTTTTTGCTGGTCTAGTTTTTCTCGTATTTTAATGTTTTATTTCGTTATTTTATAATCTCTGTAATTTGCTGCTCCTGAAAGGAAGAAGTCCTGGCGTTCTTTGTCCATTGCTGGCGTCCTGTGGAAGCCCATTTTTTCGAGTTATTTGTTGCATTTACAATTTTTTCCGCAAACCGAATTCTTCGTTTCATCTCCATAAAACATCTCCATATCCAGAAATGCGAATGGAATGATTGGCGATCTGGAAAGTGATCAAGGGCCCGATGTTTTTATTCAAGATACGGACATATATCCAAAGCCAGGAAAACGCGTTGAATAAGGGTAGTTACGTCATTTTTGTGAGATAGATTTTCAGGTTCTTCATTACTCAAATACCCTTGAGGAGGAAGCTGAGTGAAATTAAGGGGGAACTAGAATTGGATCGCTCGCGGAGGGCGGTTATGACACTTGGTTTCGTTCAGCCGCATCTGTTGCTTCAGCAGTCGCGTCAATTGCGGTCTTCATTATGCCCGCCAGTTGTATTTCCGTAACTTGGCAGACTACAGACGTCCTATTGACGGAAATACCCTTGAATGATCAATCGAGGGTATTATGGGAATTTAAAATTACGTTGTCCCTTTCACCTTCTGACTACCTTGGCGGGTGAATCCCTTCTACTTAAAAGAACACTGATGGTAAATGACTTTTTGTTGAATTTGGAGGGAACCTGAGCTACTTCCGTTATTAACCGATGATTTCTCCTAAGAAAGCTGATTAAGACCGTTGGTTCTGAAAGTTGTGGTGGTTATGTAATTTGAGAATAGATACGCCAATAGTTTGGGTAATTAAAGGTGTCTTAGCCGTTGTGTCTTGGTATCTGCATTTCTCTGATGCGTGCCTGCACCCCACTAATGCTGCTGTCTCGCCTTGGCTGGGGGTCACTCTCTGTCTCTCTGTCTATAATCCATTTCTTCCTCTTTCTTGCTTGCTGTGAACCATGTTCATTCACGGAGTCACTTTATTCTGTTATGTAAGCTCTTGTGTTTTGTTTTGGTTTTGATCCTGAGTCTCTTTGTTGCTGCAACTGAATCAACTGGATGTTTTGAGATCTATCTGATTCATTTTGTTTGGTCTTAAATTTACAGCCTTGAGACGCACAGACCTGAAGGAGATTGATTTGTAACCGGTTCTGCCGGCCATGGCGAAAGTGGGAGAAATGGGTTTATGGGTCTTGGCGGTAATGGGGTCGTTGTATTTTGTCAGTGGAGAGGTCTACATTGTGATTGTTGAAGGGGAGCCGGTCGTCACATATAGAGGTGGTCTCGAAGGTTACGCTGCAACCGCTGTTGAGTCCAGGGAAGAGTTCGACATTACCAGGTGCGGGTTTCTCATCCATCACACATCTTATCTCCGTTGGCTTTGAGAAAAAATGCTTGAAAGTAAAGCTGCCTTCTTGTTTTCTTTTACAAAACTGCTCAAATAAAATGTATAGCAGAAGAAGGGCAAGTAATGCCGCCTTAGATTTTTTGAGCAAAGACATTAGCATGAGAAACAGGAAAACAGTTACTAGCTTCGCAACGCAATGAAAGATCAGTCAGGAAAGAGCGTCAAAACCTCGGTGTTAGCTCTAAAAAGAGGAAAAAAGTTTGTGTCGTAAACTCTCTCTGTATGTGTAAATAAGGTAGTCTTTCTAGCTCCTGTTGGCCTGGATGGGAATAGCTATGATGTGCTTTTCCCGAAGGGAGCGATCTCGGCATTTCTCGGTGGGTTAGCATTGCTGTATTTCCTTTGTCGGTGAAGCATATAGTGTCGCTGAGTCATGTCGTTGAGAGGGCTTTTCTGCAATCATATCTCCCGAAACCGTGACGTACAGATTCGGGTAGTCATTCTCAGTATTTGTTGTCTGCAACAGGAGTTAACTTCTCAAATCTAACGCAGAACAAGCTTAAGTCTCACGTTCTTTCAAGTCTTCAAAACATCAAGCTTGTTTAGTTTCTGTTTCCATATATATGATATTTTTTTCTGTTTTACAATATTTCTTTCAAGCCGCCTTACTGGTTATTAATGTTCATTTTTGCAATTTTAACTTCACAAATTAAATTTTGCTCTCGATCACCAAGTAAATGTGGGGTCCCGTCTTCACCGTGGAAAGAATCAAAGGCTAGATCGCATTGATGCTCCACATTTTCTCCTTTACCATGCCTTTTGCGAATGTTTACTTAGTTGGAAATCTGGCTCATTTTTGTTCTTTCATAGGCACTAGATGCTTTAGTGGCGCTCACTAGAAGCGCATATATAACTTCTTCTGCTTCTATTTTCACTTATAGTTGATTTCACTCTCTTGTCAGCGAACACGTAAGATCATATGCCTCCCTCCTTCAGAAAACTCATAACACAATTCTGGCTTCAGCTTTTGAGCCCGGAACTTATAAGAAGCTTTATAGCTATCACCATCTTATTAATGGGTTTGCGGTTCATATGTCCCCTGACCAGGTAATGCTCCTATGCTCCTATTCTGTAAAACTATGGTTTTTTAACAGTGAATACGTTTGAAGTTTGAACTATCTTCTTTTTCTTTTTCTCGTGATGGAACTCTCAAAGCTATAAGTATAACATTCTTTTTTTTTTCCTTTTCCTTCCCTTTTTGGCAAACCGTGGAAACTTGTACTTTTCTTGCATTAGTGGCTTTCTCATCTTAGCATATTGCAAATTCCATTGAATAGGCAAATCTCCTCAGAAAAACTCCTGGAGTACTGCATGTTGAGGAAGATTCGAAGGTCATCAGGTTAACGACCCACACGCCTCAGTTCTTGGGACTTCCCACAGGGGTGTGGCCAACTGGAGGTGGTTCTCAGAGAGCTGGAGAGAACGTTGTAATTGGCTTAATTGACTCTGGAATCTATCCACAGCATCCCAGCTTTGCAGCACTCCCATCTGAGCCATATGAACCGCTTCCTACTTACAGAGGAAAATGTGAAGTTGATCCAGGCACCAAAAGGAGATTTTGTAATGGAAAAATTGTTGGTGCGCAACACTTTTCAGCAGCAGCAATTGCTTCAGGGTCATTTAACCCTTCTGTTGACTTTGCTTCTCCTTTGGATGGTGATGGGCATGGCAGGTAAGAGCAATGAAAGCAAAAAATTCTTGAGTATTACTATAAGAAAAGCTTTCTCTAGGAAGTTTGTAATCTTGAGACCATTTATGAGGTCCGTACAAGCTTATATTAAAGTGTGGCCCTAGCGATTTCCCTTTTGAAAACTAGGTTTTCCAAGTTTGCTGTAAGCAACTTATCTGAGAAACCAAGTTATAGATTTCACAAATTCTGTGTTGGTGGAGAACCCATTAAGTCAAAGAAATGTTTCACAATTTTTGACAAAGAAAAAGGATGAAAGCAACTTCATTTGAGAAAAATAAAGACATTTCTTTTATCTAATATCATTCTATTTCTTTTTCATCCACATGTGTTTATTCTATCTGATGTCTTGTCCTGGTGGTTTGGGTTGTCGATTCGAAGTCACACTGCAGCAATTGCGGCTGGAAACAATGGAATACCTGTAAGAATGCATGGATATGAGTTTGGTCATGCAAGTGGTATGGCTCCTCGTGCAAGGTATGGAATTTGATATTCAGATATTGACTCTCTAATCATCCTCTGTTATCCTCATTGGTTAGCGTGTGCTATTGCTCAATCATCACTGTATGTTTTAACTGTTTACTCTCTTATCCAGAATTGCTGTATACAAGGCCATTTATAGGGGCTTTGGAGGATTTGTTGCTGATGTCGTGGCAGCCATTGAACAGGTGCATAAATAAGATGTATTTGAAAATGGAATTAATTGGCTCAGATGGAAATCTTTTTCTAGTTTTATCTTCCTAATGTTCAAATGTTCAAGGAACAAGCGTTGTTTACATAGACAAATGAATTGATGCATCATTTGTTATAACAAGACAGTGACAATAGTTATAGCTGAAATATGGTTAAGCCCAGCGTGTGAGCTGATATGGATGTTTGTTTTGTCCACCTTTGCTGTTCTGGTTGTCCTCGAAGTCTTTGATTTGATGTAATTGATGTCTCTGGCTCTCTAGGCAGTTGAGAAAATTTAAACCTGAATGCACAGTTCTAAAGACTGTTAGTACATGGTTGTGTTTCCTCATGTGCTAATGCATATGAGGATAAATAACACATTCAAATTTCAGAAACAGAAGAACATTTAATGGTACATTTGTATTCATTCTGCAAGAAACTTTCATTTACCCTTAAAGATGGTTCAAGAATTGTGAGTTTTATAAACTAAAGTTTTTGTCATTTTACCAAGATGCTTGAACATATCGAAGCCCTAGCCTGTGACCCGATATGGATGTTCGATTTGTCCACCTTTGCTGTTCTGGTTATCCTCGAAGTCTTTGATTTGATGTAATTGATGTCTCTGGCTCTCTAGGCAGTTGAGAAAATTTAAACCTGAATGCACAGTTCTAAAGACTGTTAGTACATGGTTGTGCTTCCTCATGTGCTAATGCATATGAGGATAAATAACACATTCAATTTTCAGAAACAGAAGAAAATTTTATGATACATTTGTATTCATTCTGCAAGAAACTTTTCATTTACCCTTAAAGATGGTTCAAGAATTGTGAGTTTTATAAACTAAAGTTTTTGTCATTTTACCAAGATGCTTGAACATATCGAAGCCCTAGCCTGTGACCCGATATGGATGTTCGTTTTGTCCACCTTTGCTGTTCTGGTTATCCTCGAAGTCTTTGATTTGATGTAATTGATGTCTCTGTCTCTCTAGGCAGTAGAGAAAATTTAAACCCGAATGCACAGTTATGAAGACTGTTAGTTTATGGTTGTCTTACCCATTCATTTCTTTTTTACTACTTACTTTGTGTGGTAATGCATATGGGGATAACTAATTCATTCTGCAAGAAATTTTTCATTTACCCTTAAAGATGGTTCAAGAACCATGAGTTTTATAAACAAGTTTTCGTCATTTATCAAGATGCTTGAACATATCAAAGTTGCATCTGGGGATTAATGCTTCTTTCGGTTATTGAGAAATCAAAATACATTCTCCTATATTCGTTTAATATTTGGTGACTGTTTTTAATGAACAGGCAGTCAAAGATGGTGTGGGTATTATAAATCTATCAGTCGGACCTAATAGTCCACCAACAACAATCAGAACGACCTTTTTGAACCCTTTTGATGCCGCACTTCTTTCAGCTGTAAAAGCAGGAGTATTTGTTGCACAGGCAGGTGGAAATGGAGGACCATTCTCTAAAACAATGGTCTCCTTCAGTCCTTGGATAACATCTGTGGCTGCTGCAGTTGATGACAGGAGATATCAAAATCATCTGACTCTTGGAAATGGGAAGATCCTCCCTGGAATTGGTTTATCACGTAAGATTTCAAGTCCTATACTTGAGTAGACAAAACCACCGTATACTTAATAACATGTACTTGATAAATGCTTGGAAGAGTATAAACAAAATAATTTAGCAATTAATACATTTGTGGGTTCATTATTCAGCCATATGCGATCTTTTGCTCTCATTTGATGCATTCTTGGGGCTTCATAGTTCCATCAGCACATCTCTAGATATGTATGTGTCTTAAATAATTTGTGTCTGGCCATGCCTGTACATTTGTCTGCATGCATATTGTACTCACAACTGTAGATTTTTGTTTCATGGCAATACATAGGAACTTGTGCATACATGGTATCATGCATAAGGGATATATGCCATGTGGTCATTCTTAAAAATGGTTTGAGCAACTTCAGGTTTTAGGCAGATCAGTTTTCCATGGTTGGATCACCTGCCAATGCATACTTGATAGGATGTTTAAGATTGAAAATGTGGTGTATCAGTCCCTTGTTGAAATTCCACTGGATGATGCTTTGGTTCATGAAACACTTTCAGGGATATTTTGCGTGGCTGAAGGTCTGTCCACATGAACAGATTTAGATGGACTTTGTATTTATATGCTTTTTACACTTGATATGTTAATTCCACTTTTGGTTTAGATGGACTTTGTATTTATATGCTTTTTACACTTGATATGTTAATTTCACTTTTGGTTTCCATTGTAATACAGCGGGCACACATTGGAATAGGACATACAGTTTGGTTGCAGCAAATGATGCAATGCTCAATTCCTCTGAAGCTTTGTACAGCTCCTCAGACTGTCAGAAGCCTGAAGGTCTAAACAAGAAGATGGTGGAGGGAAGGATACTTCTTTGTGGATATTCATTTAACTTTGTTATGGGTAGCTCATCTATCAGGAAAGTTTCACAAACAGCAAGGAGTCTTGGCGCAGCTGGATTTGTTCTTGCAGTTGAAAGCTTTTCTCCAGAAGCAAGATTTGATCCTGTGCCAGTTGGCATCCCTGGGATAGTTATCACAGATGTCAGCAAATCAGCGGTACATGCTGAAATACGCCTGTTTCTTTATTTTGCCAGTCACACTACATGCTAATAACATAGTTATGTCCTATGTCAGATGGATATGGTACGGGTGCTGGTATAGGTACCTGTACAGAGCATTTTCAAAAAATTTGGGTATGAAGACACCATTCTCACATATTTTTAATATATATATATATATATATATATATATATATATATATATATATATATATATATATATACATGAACAAAAAATAAGCCTTTAAAGTTTAAACAAACCATAACAACACATTCATTGAATGTTATTCATGATTTAAAATTATAGTTTCTGAAGAAGAAACTAATGAACAGACTATGAAGCAACAAACATACCCAATTTTTGGATGTTCTTGGACTCAGTCAAGTTTGACCGAGTCCAAAATTCGAGTGCTTTGGCTTCAGGTACATTGACCGTACCTGGTATGACCTTGACAGTATCTGACACTTACCCAAGGTTGTAGCATTACCCATACAGGTGTTGTACCCGTGTGACATAGGTTATGTCCTTTTAATTATGCATCTGAAAAATTCTTTTCTTGGATTTATGCATATGATATCATTACATCAGGTGAAAGACATTGAATTGTCATACATGATGGTAGTGATAGTTGATTTTTTTTTTTTATTGAATTTATCGTGTTTTATTTTCTTTTCCTGGGCCATAAGGGGGAATTCTTTAGGTTCTTTTGAAACTCTTCTAACCATAGCATAGAGTGTCTTTTGTACCTTATATTTGTTTCTGATTTATTTGTTTATTTAGTTCCTGAACAATTATTTCTTCAGAATGTTATCTTGATCAGGTTGGATCTTTTTGTCAGTTATGTTCACGTCAATGTCACAGATATCACATTTTTTTTTTACTTATTTCTTCAGAATGTTATCCTGATAATCAGGTTGGATCTTTTTGTCAGTTATATTCACGTCAATGTCACAGATATCACATTTTTTTTTCAAAAAATTGTGATATTAACATTGAAAAGAAAAAAACGATAAAAACTGGAAAAAATAGGGTTTTCTTTAAAAAAGAAAATTAATTTAGCATGCCTTTATTGCATTTTTTGGTTTTGTACATTTTTCCTCTTTTTTTTCAATTTTTCACTTTTTGACGTTAATAATATCACAGATTAAACTGTAAATGTAAACTAAATTATTTATCATCATTAAAACATTTTTTATATCTTATTAGTTTCTCATTTGTTTTATCTTTACCTAATTTTCATGTTCCTTTTATTTTAAAAATTGCCAAGATTTTCTAGAGAAAAACAACTTTTGCGAAAACATACCTGAGAAAAACCTCGCCATTGAAAAGCTGAGATTGATATTTGTGATAGTGGTTCATGCAAATATTTTCTATAACCAGGCTGGATACGAAATCTTGAGTTATAAGATGATATTTATGTGTAGTTTCTCCTGCTGCTTTAAAA
Source organism: Nymphaea thermarum (assembly GCA_011799765.1). NCBI lineage: Eukaryota > Viridiplantae > Streptophyta > Magnoliopsida > Nymphaeales > Nymphaeaceae > Nymphaea > Nymphaea thermarum. Next base: position 40,916 of record JAANDH010000956.1, read on the forward strand.
GTTAAAAACTGCACTGCCTTGTTGCCTGGCCTGTTTCACATAATGTTATGATTGTGTCTAGAAATACTCTTGTTTTTCTGGAACATGTACTTGTGTTTCTCCAGATTTAAATTTCTTATTTTTATTTTTTTATTTGTATTTCTCAAGGACTAAATTCGACATTTTTGTTTTCCCCTTGTTCTTCCTAATGAGCAGCTTCTTTTCAGGAACTGGTAGAATATTACAATAGCTCAACATTAAGGGATCGGGCAGGCCACGCAACAAGTTTTGGAGCTATGGCTAGCATTGGAGATGCCTTGGTGCCTACATTGCACAAGTCAGCACCACAGGTCGCCTTGTTCTCCTCACGTGGACCTGATATAAAGGATTTTAGCTTTCAAGATGCAGACGTTCTCAAACCCGATATTCTTGCCCCTGGTTCACTTATTTGGGCCGCATGGACACCTAATGGAACTGATGAAGTCAACTACCTCGGTAATGTTATTATATATATTTTAGGTCTTATCTGTTTATTTCCTACTGCGTCCACATTATCTTTTATCTCAGCCTGTAGTTTGTGTGAAGATATGGTTCCGCTAGTTCGCATGTTACCTTGTTGTTCCATTTGCCTGCCTTTGGGTTCTATCTACCTGATTTGTTAGATACATTGGCAGAAAAACATAAGAGTATTGATTTCATATTTGTGTTGCCTCATCATTCATTTGAGTCCAACCCTTTAAGAAAATTTCTCTCTGAAATTATTTTTGCACTGGCCAATGAGGGTTTATTAATTTATTTTTTGATGCTTCCTGAGATTGAAGCATCGCCATTTTTTTTGCCAAATTGTCATGCTGCTGAATTCTGAATAGTGCTTACCCAACCAGTTTTCTATTATGACAACAAATAGTTTTCTTTCTGGAAGTCATCTATGTTTCTTACTTTGATTCTTGGACTCATCCAGCTTAATGCTTGTTTTGCCGAGCAGGAGAAGGTTTTGCAATGATCTCTGGTACTAGCATGGCAGCTCCTCATATTGCTGGAATTGCAGCACTTATAAAGCAGAAACATCGTGACTGGAGCCCTTCCGCAATCAAGTCAGCCTTGATGACAACAGCAATTACTATAGACAGGGCCGGGCATCCTCTGCAAGCCCAGCAATATTCTGGGTTGGAAAACATGATTTTAGCACAAGCAACTCCATTTGACTGTGGAAGCGGGTCAGTCCATCCAAGGGGTGCACTTGATCCTGGTCTCATCTTTGATGCAGGTAATTACTAACTACTTTATAGTATCTGTTCACATGGAATCTGTGAGTGTAGAAGAATTGCCGAAATGAAATAATATAGCCATATACCATAGCATAGGCATTATCATCTGTGTAATCAGAGGGACTTGGCTGGCATAGATGGCAGACTTTCACAAAGGCCTAGGTGGGAGGCTTAGGTAGGCCAAAAAGTTTTAGGAACAAAACATAAAAAAAGACAAACTACCCAGTTTTGAGGTAAAATAATCTTAAATATTGAACTTGATAGTCTTAAGTTAAAAAGATTAACTGCATGATTGAACAAATCAAGTTCTCAAGAGAAAAATGTTTAAACAAATTAAAATAAGAGGAAACAGAAATTCACAATAAATGTTTGATGGCTGCTAAGGTAGGTTTATTTTTTTGAAACAAATACTTTTTCTGAGTGTTTTTGTGCATTGGTGCATCATCACCATCGTCTTCAGAATAGGAACTACTTGAGATGGGGCATTATCCTGCTTTTTAGTGTCAGAGACATCAGAAGTCAATGCAGCAATCTAAGGACATAACTATGAAAGTGAACAAAATGGGGAAATGTCATGTATGGTGCTGGAATGAGAAGTGCAAGGTTAAAGAAATTAACACTGTTGAGTATATTACAGGATATTATTTGTCAATTAGAGTAGAAAATGATATTAACTGATTATTTAAATAAGTGATTAGAAAAATAAATATTTCGTAAGGAATAGAAAGCAACATGATTTACCCTTTAATGCAAAAGGGCAAGGAAAAAATTATGACAGTCATTCCTCCCTACATTTGAACAAGCAACAAGTTGAAGAGAATTGAGAGAGAGAGAGCGAGAGAGAGAGTGCCTAGTCGGCCCAGCCTAGGCATCTCCATAGGCCAACCTAGGTGGCAAGCTGGAGAGACCCACCTAGGCAGCTACCTAGGTGGGTCACCTATTTGAAACCCTTAGCACCGAGCTGCTAGGTGCTAGATGCTGCCTGTGAGCACTTTTGACTTAATAGATCAGCATGAATCCAGAAAAATTCATGGGGCTGCTAGGCATGCAGTCAACACAAATAACATATAGAAGAAGTAGGTGCACTTTTGTTATAGATGAGATGCTTGTAAATGGTAAGATTATGATGAAAAGGGGTGTATGTAATCAGATTTACATGTAAAGGACATGTGCTCAATTCATTTATTAAAATAATCAAGTTCGAGCCCAGAAGTGAACTCATCCAGTTAGGGAATCTGGCCTGATTTAAGTTCAACAAGTTAATTGAATGTGCATTTGCTATATGTGAATTTCGTTCCCTATTTTGGTCACAGAAATGCCTTGTGTTCAATGGGTTCAACTGTTACCCGTACATGTTTAGTTTTTCAAGAAAAGTTGCTGGCTCAAAGCTCTATGGTTGCATTATGTACGTTAAAAATTAAAGTTTTCTCATGCACAACCCTGCTAATAGTTTTGGAGCTGAGCTTGAGCTGGGCCTGCTGGGACTTGAGCAAAGTTCGAGCCAGCCAAGTTTGAGCTGGTTCAGCTTGCTTTGAACTCTGCTCGTGAATAGTCCTAAGGACAGGAAATTATCAAAAAGGTTGCGCCTCGAATACTCAACCATGAGAGAGACCTGAAAGGGAACAAGAATTGGAAGTGCTCCTGACAGTGATAACTGACTATTGTCCATAGAGCCTGCTTACATAAGAACTTGAAACACTATTTAACTCTAAATTTTATGTCATTTTAGGTAGGACAGGCACTTTTAAGCTGTTTACTTCCCAAGTTTACCATTTATCATATAATCAGACGTTTGTTTTTCCTTGCATCTTCTTGTAGGTAAGCAAGGCATGGGTTCTCTTGTTATAGGAAGTGTTATGTTATTTCTGCACATAAACATCTATTAAGTGATTGGGCAAGCTGTGTAATTAAATACTCTTGAATCTACAAAAGGGCACATCTGACATTAGCAGAAGATGTGGATATGCTTCTTTTTTTTCAAAAGAAAAGATAATATATTCTTAATTTCTTAAAAATGTGACCTTGGTCATGATTATTATTGTGAGGCTGCTTGTGGATGGAACTACATAAACAAAAGGTTACCTATTGACCAGATAATTGACCAATAGTCGATAACTGAATGATCATTCCTTTCTTGTTTCCATGTGCCTTGGGAGTTTTATCTTCCTTTCGTGTGTTGCCAATGTCTCTGTTCTGAGAAATGTTTTTTTTTTTCAGATAAATTCACTTCGGCACCGTATTTGTTTAACAAGTTTTTACTTTTCTGCTTACTGTATTGGGGTCCACCCTGGTTTAAAATTCTGGCTCTACTACGTATATCACTGCATATTCTCAATTTGCTATTCACTCATTGACTCAATAATTCTCACAGGGTACGAGGACTATCTGAAGTTTCTCTGCTCTGTTCCCGGCGTTGATCCACACCAGATACGGAACATCACAATGAGGACCTGCATGTCCAGCTTCAGGCATCCTGCTGATCTTAACACTCCTTCAATCACGATTTCTAGTCTCAGAGGTACACAAACCATCATGAGAACAGTCAAGAACATTGCGGGGGCAGAAACATACACCATTTCTGGCAGAATGCCACCAGAAATTGCTCTAGAAGTCAGCCCACGCGCCATGACTTTGGAACCTGATACAAGTAGGACTTTCTCAGTTATCCTAACTGTTAGATCAGTAACTGGCAAGTATAGCTTTGGGGAGGTTTTGATGAAGGGGGACAGGGGTCATAGCGTGAGGATCCCTGTTGCAGTTATGGGTGTCGGTAACTAGCTGCTTCTTAAAATGCTTAAGATCCAGCTTTATCCATGTTGTGTTCTTATTCTTTGTAGCCTTGTATAATAATAAGAAATAGTAATGCAGAAGGATGTAAGCTAGATCCAGCAAGAGCTCGTGTTTCCGGATGTTAAGATTGCTATGTGCATACAACCTCTAGTTTTGTTCTTTCTCTCTCCTTGCTCCTCTTAACTAATTTTCTTTTGCTGGTCTTTACTGCGTTCCCTTCCTTTTTTTTTTTTTTTTAAGAACATATCGTTCTTAAGGTTGGCATGCTTTTATTCTTTCGGAGGGGGATTATTTTTAGTTAGGCAGAGGCCAACTCCCGAAGACTGCAGCTTTTATTTGCAACATGTACCTCACCATCCTTTATTTTCTATTATGGTTATACGTGAGCAGTTAGTTTTCTCACGCTCCGTTTGTCCTTTGGTGTAAAACTCTCAAGTAGCGATCTTCACAATATTGTTGAAATCCATGCCTCCAACTTGGAAGATTTATTTGCTACGGTAGGCTTATCGATTCTACTTGCTGCTCAATAAGACATGAATAAATTTCTTTAAAACGTGTGTTTGGCATATTTTGCAAATATATATATATATATATATATATATATATATATATATATATATATATATATATATATATATATATATATATATATATATATATATATATATAATGTGTGTGTGTGAGGGGGATATAATTGGGTTGGGGTTGAGAGAGAGAGAGAGGTTCAACCAGTCTCATGGCGAGGCCAACATTCTTCACCGAGACACTTCTGCCTCATTCCCACCTATCAGCCGACGGCGAGGGGCCGGCAGGGTGCCGTTGTGGGGGAGGGGAAGGTGATGGCGTCCCCTTCCTCATCATCCCACAAAAAAAAAACGGCCTCCTCGGTCATGGGAATAAAAAGGAGAGAAAGAAAGGGGCTATATATATATATATATATATATATATATATATATATAGAGAGAGAGAGAGAGAGAGAGAGAGAGAGAGAAGAGGAGAGAGATAGGTAGAGCTGGACAAGGAGTCGAGCCAACTCAGACTCGACTTGAACTCACTCGAAAAAAAAACTCGGCTCGTGCTTGATTTGATTATAAACAAGTCAAGTTAGAGCTTATAAATATACTTGTAACGATAAACGAGTCGAGTTCGAGTTTTTTATACTCGGTTTGCACAGACACACTATATAATATTGTCAAAACAGGTTCTCCAAATCATCGGTTTTAACTTTGAGGGTAAAAATAAATTTTCACAAGTCGCACGAGTTAAACTTTTACACAAGTTAAACTAGTTACACAAGTTAATGCTTACACGAGTTAATGATTACATGAGTTAATGCCTAAACGAGTTAAATGAGTTGAGTTTGAGCTTGCTATGAAGTACTCAAGTCGAGTTCGAGCCGAACTCGAGTTTTTTGAGCCGAGTCGAGCTTGAGCTGGCCAAGCTCGGGCTCGACTTGGCTTCCAGCTCGGGTTCGACTCATTTGTGTGCAGCCATAACGATAACCCCAAGGAACGTATGTATGGGCATCCATAGCTTTGCCTCGTTTTCTCTTTCATCCCATCCTCTACACAGCCAAATAGAACACAAGAAAAATGACCAAATAACAGCGTCAATGAGGATATGAATGCACCCAACTCAAGGGGCAGAATGACAGCAGCTAAACAAGAAAGGAAGTGGCCCAAGCAGGCTATTTTGCCTGAATATAAAGAAGGAAAAAGATCCTTCAGATACGAAAAGACCCCAAGTCAAAGAAGGCACCTCAGGAAATATGTTTTCTACTTTTGTTGATGGTGAGGGAGGTCTCCTTTAAGAGGACAACACAAAGTAGAAGCTCTGGCAAGATTCCAATTTGATCCAGGGTTTTCAACTTGACACTTTTTACTGCTGAGTGCTTTGTAGAGGAATTGCCACTTAAGTGCCAAATTAGGAAATTTCTCAAATTGGTTGTTAAGAGTAGTAGGGGTGGGTATCGGGCCGAGCCAGGCCGGCCCGGTCTGCCAAAACCCAGCCCGGGTCGGCCCGTCGGGCCTGAAACCCTGCCCGGGCCTGGCCCGCTAATATTGCCGGGCTGGGCCGGGCCGGGTACCGGGCCGAGTCCACCAAAATCAGGCCCAGCCCGGCCCGTTCTGTTGACTAAAAACATGGATGACCTCTCTTTCCGACTCTTCTAACTACCCGGCAGACTGCAATCTCCAGCAGCAAGGCCTTTGGCAGCTCCAAGCTGCGTCCTGTCCTCGACCATTTATTCATATTCGTCATGTAAGTGTTCGCCTCTCAGTGGGGTCGGAGCTACATATTTTAACTGCCTTTCAAAACAAGATGATAAAAAAGGCAGACAAGGGCACATACATGCTGGAATGATGAGATCACTTACATGTTTCACGACTCTGTTTTTCCTTTCCCCATAATCAAGCTGGGTTAAGCAGTTTATGACAAAAAGAAACATTCTGGGCATTGAGCTCTTAACCTTCTTCGACCTGATGGTCATGAATCCAAATCTCTAAAAAGTGTTTCTGTTCCTACTGGGGAAAGCTGAAACAAGAAGCCATCTTATTCCGGCTGGCTAACTTTGTGCACGCGCCCCCCATAAGTGTACATGATGCCTTGTCTGTGCCAACTATACTAGTTCATATTTTTATTCCTTTTGTATGTTGGCTTATTGACATAATGAAAACACTGGCACATTTGAAAACTAGCAAGAGAATGAGAGACCCCTATATGTTATTATACAAGTCATATAACATTGATCTGCAAAGGCAATGTAAAAAAATGAACAGTATCATGACTTCACTTTTTCTGTAGGACTTTCTATATCACAGTCAAATTACAATAGGTGCTGCATGAACTAAGGATTTCTTTGGTAAGCACTCCCACCCATTCTCCTTGGTTCTCACCAGGCTGAAGTACCTGGGGGACCATGAAATCCCGTTGGAGGCCCTTTCTCTTTGTAATTTTCTCTCTCTTTCTTCAATCCTCTTCTTGGCTTCCCTAGCACTGTCCCAATCATTGTTCAGAATAGCTTTGCTCACCTCAGCCCAGACCAAGGATGACTCGCTTGGTAGAAGCCCCTGCTTAAAAATGATCCAGGTGCAAATTAGTTAGCTTCTCCTCTAAGAGAGAAAGAGAGAGAGAGAGAGAGAGAGAGAGAGAGAGAGAGAGAGAGAGAGAGAGAGAGAGAGATGAAAACTAATGAACTTGGACTTAAGCCTAACTCTAAGGTTTCGAGGCTTGATGTGGCAAACTTGACTGAATCAAACTCGTTTCAAAATGAACCACAGGTTGGTAGGATAAGTCAGCAATTTGATGCATCATTACAATTACAAAAGAGATGGATATGGGTAAGATGTTGCATGCAGCTGTTTTTGAATCCACTCAAGAATACTTTGGAGTTTGGTCCCATATTGATCTGCAAGCAGTTATCACATTCGAGATCCAAGCTGGGCCACCACTTGATTCAGAGACATGGCAATGTCTGTCTCATCTATGATGGATCACTGAACCATTTCACACAAGGTCAGCAGATACAGGCAGACCATGGAGATAACTTACTCTTGGTATGTGTATGGTTCTTAAATTATTGTCTTTGAGTTAGTTGGGAGCTTTAGTACCTTTTTATCCTTCAGTACAGGGGTTCTGAGTCCAGCTAATGCTTTCCTTGCATGGTATAGACTAGAAACTTTGCCAGTTTCTACTTCCTTTTTGGTCACCACCCTGTAGGCACAAAAAGTTGTTTATGAAGAAATTCATTTTTGTTAAATATATATATATATATATATATATATATATATATATATATATATATATATATAAGAGCTTGACAGGTTCCTAGTAAGGTTATTGAGAGGTTCTTATCTGTCCCTTTGGATAATCCTTCAAGACAAAACTGATTGTTAATCCGTATAATGTATCCATACATGTGACTGTCACACTTCTGAAACCTTCAAAACTCTGAAGGTCAGGTGCGGGCTTTCACTGGCAAGTCATGGTGAAACATTTAGATCTTTTCACACACACACACCAAAACATACACATGTTTATGCACACATGCATGCATGTACTGACTATACGCACTGTAAAATCAGGATAGTTTTGCAAATGCCATCACACAAGCCGCAGCAAATTGAAACAGACAATAGTAAGTGATACTGTTCCTATAGCTCAGATCAATAATTTTCTTCACTTGATTTGGTTCTTGAGTTGTAATGTTTGTGTAAGGTAATTTACTTTAAGTGCTCTGTAGTTACTAATTTTTACTGTTCTAACCAGCACGTAACTCATGGAAGTTCAAGCATGTTAAAGGATGCAATTTTCGAATGACTTTCTGCGGAAGATGAGACTTACTTGTCCCAATGGCCATCGAGCTCGTATAAAGTTGTCTTTGTCAACGAATCAAAAACCTTCCCTTTAATAACTCTGTTCCCTCCAAATCCGAGAATAGACTGTCCCTTGTAGGTCAGAATGGCCTCAAGGCCCGACTCAGTGCATCGGACTGTTACGTTTCCGACCCACTCAACCAGCGGAATAGGCAGGAATCTGATAACGAGTTTGGGGCAACCCATCACATAGTTCTCACCATAATTCAGTAACCTTATTTGCCTATACCCCTGAATTACACCTTCTACTGCTGCACCTGGCAGAAGGAAAAAAAAGAAGAGAAATAATGACAAAATTTTGAGATCTTCTATCCATTTCAATGATATAAATGATCATTCATTATAATTCCAACCAATTATCATTCTGTAAATATTGTGAAAATCGTAAGTTCAGCTCTAAGGTACAGTTTCCCCATGCACAGAGAGAGAGAGAGAGAGAGAGAGAGAGAGAGAGAGAGAGAGAGAGAGAGAGAGAGAGAGAGAGAGAGAGAGAGAGAGAGAGAGAGCGTTTTCTTTGGTTAAGACATGACTAGGGGCAAAGTTCGCTAGTGATTGCCACAAGAATGGATGTGCTCAATCACCAAAAACGAAAAGGATGAATTTGAAAAATTTATATAGAAAGAAATTAAGATATTTCTAGAAAATAACTGCAAGAGGTGTAATGTGAAAAGTTCGATAAAAAAGCCAAAGAACAGTAAATATGTATGCCTCTCTCGAGTCCTTTTTTCCACATTTGTGGCACCAAGAAAGGAAAGCTTCACTTGATAATTTATGTAGGTACATACCAGTGAACCTTGGGACAGGAGTGTGGCACCAAATCAATTCAATGCCCCTACCCTCATCTGTTGCATGAAGAGCTGACACAGGTGGGTGATGAGATACCTGTCATTTCAAGCACAAAGGAGAAAAAAAAAGGTTTTAAGCTTCTCATGTCTTACATTCGCAGGTTATAGACCTACAAATTTTAGATTCTCCACAAAGCCACATTTATCATTTATGTCACTGCAAATCACACTCCCAAGATGCGCAAGGTTATTGATGAAATAGACCTCGTTAACATTCTGTGGAGGTCCAATAGAGCTCTCTCTCTTTCTCATTCTCTCTTCATAGTCATCACTTAGGTTGCAAATTATTAAGTAGGACTGTCACCGACAGGTGCAATTCGAGAAATTAATGTAAATTCATCTGCCTTTCTCTCCCGGTTGAAATAAGCAAAAAGCAGAGAATGCTGAATTACGACAGGGTGTCAGGAGTGGTTTGACGAAGGATCTAACAATTACTCGGATTCGAACCAGTCAGTCAGATGTAAACTATGTCTAGGTTTATGTGGCAGATTTATATTGAAACCCAATCTGATTATTGTTCTTGTCCTAGTTCCTCTTCTGTGATCATCCGACTAAGTTAAATTCAGTTGGGCATCTGATTTATTTTTGTCTTTTAAAATCTATCTCAACTCTAGTATGCATGAATCAACTGTCTAATTCTAGGGACAAACGCTACATATATACCAGAACATGGAAAGAAGATATACACTGTCGCTGTGAAGGGAACCATTCGTGGACTCTGTGCAGCAGTCCTGAACCCACGAATGTGTGAGCCACTCAGCCTGAATTTGTTCCCATTTAAAAGTAGCCATTCTCTACCTAGCGCACGATAGTTGTCTGGTGTTCTCTTCTTTGCTTATCCGTAGCTACATTTCATCTTCTCATGACTTTTTGAAAGACAGAAAGAATTTTGGCTAGCTAACAGTGGTTGACTGGTCTAATTACCTTTTGGAAAGATGTGAAAAATTTTGCTATGGATGTGAATGAAAGACATTGTTGGTCTAAATAAGAAGCAAAAATCAGCTGACACTAAGTTGCCTAATGGAAATCTCAAACATGGTTCCTCATTTAATTTATTTTACACTATACGAAGGCCCATATTTTCATTATAATCTGTTCAAAGGAAAGCATAGACATGCATTCTAGTCTATTAGTCACGTTTATCTGATCAGAGCAACAAGTCTCTCTGTCTTTGTCCGACACATCCATACAAGCCTGGGCAAACACATCTGAGTTCATGCACACAAGCAGAGGCGTATATGTGTATATACATATACAGCAAGTCCAGTTCTGTATATGTACTTGTATGTGAAATTTACATCTTGAAAATGGAAGCATATAGATATGATATCCATGCACAAAAAACCTAGAGAATGTTTCTTAATTATATCGTCAGCTAGAAAAATTTTATAATGGCTTTAAAATCCACAAGTGAGAATCTAATTTGACAAGAGTAATGATCCATTACTATCTACCCAAAGGTTGTGGTAAATTCATGGAATTATAATACAGCGTTTCATGAATCTGCTCCAGTCTTTGGAACAAATTCATGAAACCTAACAAACTAGTCCTATTGCCAAACAGCCCCTAAATTGTCGATAATACGAAAAAGATGAGTTTAGTTCAATTCCTGGGGTTTCCTTCATAAGCAATCGCATCCACTTGCGGATTTAGACAGAAATTCCAGTGAAGGGGCCCAAACAATACAAGTTATATATATATATACAGACACACACATATGGCTCCACCTCTGATCCCATCATTCTTCATGTTTTGTGCGAAAATACTGATTATAACAGACTTCAAAAGCAGCCAAAAGCGAAACTTGATGAGAATTAACTAGCGAAGTCATATAATGAAATTCTTGGCCGGCATCCACGTCCAAAATGAAGTCGTTAGACTGATAAAACCTTGTTTAGATTAGATAGAAAAGGAATGGCCAACATGCACTAACCTGCTCAAGCAAGACATTGAGGCTTCCCATGGAAACGTGATGCGTTTCTCCAAGAACGGGATTGAAAGGAGCCATGCCAAAGGCAACCGGCCTAGTTGTGGAGATGCACCAAGCAACTGCTGCATTGAATCTCTCTAAACTGTTCTTCCCCTCGGCGCACCTGCCCAGCAGATCTTCTCCAATGGAATAAACACATTCACCATAGGATTGGAGCTGAGACTTGGGCATGTTGAATGTTGGAGGAAGCTGCTTGCCGTTTCGTTTTCAACATGCAAAAAATGGTAAGTGTTACTGAAATTCATGGTATATAGGATTATTTTTCTGCAGCTATTTAGACCCTTTTAGTTATAAGTTGAACATTGGAGTAACCAACAATGGGTTGAAGAGGCGTTGCATCGGATTCAATGCCCCCAAACTACCATAATTAAATTATAGACAGAAATTTTCAGTTAACCAAACATTTTGGCAGCTAACTTGGTCGCCAGTCAGCTCTAAAGTCTTCTCAAGTCTAATTAGTTTATGATGCAATCAGAAACAGTTTCTGGCACATTTCCACAAATCCATTTGTCCTCCCTCTGTTACATAGTTGAAGTTTTTTCTAAATAGGAAGTTGCCTATGATGGATGGAGAAAAACTGCCCTACAATGGGAAAAGGAAAAGAGGTACCAATATACCCATGTATTATGGTATGCAAAGCTGGTTATATGTATCGCTTGGTGTACAAAAAAATTGTTTACCTAATAGTATATTGACCAGAACACTCTCCTGTTTTTGTAGACAAAAAAAAGTGGTGAAAAAATTAAAAAAAAAAACTATTTTTAAAGTCTCCAAAATAACTTAATTTCCCCCTTCTACTTTTTGTGCATATCTGCTGGGTGCACTACCATGGTACGCAACTCTCTCTCAGTGACACGTCTAACGTCTAAGGATCAGAAATAAATTTTCAAATTCCCACACATGCTGCCCACACGCTCTTACGAAATAATAATAATAAGGCAGCTGCATCATCCAATGCCCTACTTAGCAAAAGTTTCATTTATATATATATATAAGATATCACATGTGTTCAACACGTTAATTAACCCATTTGCAGCTCCCTCATTTCAAACAATTTTAATTCATTCTTTACTACAATTTACGATCTTTGCTCAAATATATATCACGAAATATATTTGTAATAATTTTAAATAATATTTATCTTAAAATCATGGGTATGATTAATTCTTCAATTAGCCTTTAGAACTAACTTTACATGTCCAAAAAACATGTTTCTCCTGGAGGTCGATTTGTATGTTTCTAAATGTGCAGACCGCATCGGCATAATTGGTTATTAGATATAGAGCATCTGGTACTCATCCCACCAAGAGCATGAGTGGGTCAACGCATCTCTCTCTTTCTCTTGTGTGTCTGTGTCTGATTGGGTTGTCCAACGACTGGCTGCTCGGTTGCCATCGGCCATTTCGGCTAGAAAATGACTGTTGCTTAAGAGTATCTCGAAAGAAAAACCAACAATATCTGATCATGTGAATCAGGTTTCGTAAGAGTTCAAATCAATACTACAACTTAGATTTCATAAAATCTGATCCACACGTTAGGTTCTTATAGGGATTTTCTAATTGATACTACAATTTTCCCTACTATAATTTATGGCAGGGTTCTATAGTTGTCGAGCCAACGCAATCGTCGGACAGCCACCAGCCGACTTCAGCTCTTCACGGACGGTCATTCCATCAACGCGATATTTTATTTGTTGATGAATTAGATGGTCTGGTTTTAGTACCAAACCATAGCCACAGAATATGTGTATTATTAAAAAAAAAAAAGTACATAAAAACTGGTCAGTCGAATAAAATGTAAAAAAATGCTTTTTCTAAAAACATCAAAAATGAAAAAATGCATTTTATTTGCTTTTTTTTTTCTTTTTTTTGTTCATGTTCATGTTTTCACATTTTATCGTTTTTTTTCAGTTTTTAGTTAAGATATTTTTCTTTCACATTTTTTCATTTTATGTTTAATATTTTGGCCACTTTTCTTTTCTGTCCAAAAGGTTAATTGTTTTAAAATTTGCCTAAACTTTTTTGTTTTTTTCTTTTGTCAAAAATACCTTTGAAGTTTTAAACCCATACGAATACAAAACCTCGCCGTAACAATATTTGTGGCTACTGTGTCAAGTCTGTGTTTAAAACTGACACTGCAAAATCAAGCAAATCACAATTACTGAAATGTCATAGGCAGCTAAGAGGAAATTAAATTAGCTAAGGCCGTGTTTGCTGATCGCCGTTCAGTCTTCAAGAAGAGGCGAGAAGGCTTAATCAGCTGGGAGCACCTGCTTCATTTCAGGGACTTCCAAATTAATTAAGACCAATCCCAGGAAACGGATGCCATTCTTCAGATGGCGAGAAACGGTAGAAAAATCTTGAAGAAGCATCTCTGTATGAGAATCTATTGGATGAATGAAAGATAAAGTATTCAAACGGATAGGGTTGGAATATGAGTATAATAGAAGCTGGAATATATATAGGGAATAGAATAATAAGATAGAAAGAATAATTTTGCAAGCAAGGAATATTTGCCATATATATAATATATATATAAAGGAGTTGAAAGTATGTTGGGATATCAATTTGCTCAAATTCTTGGTGGTTTACTTCTGTCATAGCGATGACTAGTATATTTGGCCATTTTTTATTTTAGACTTTTTTAATGAATTCCAAAAGTTAGACGTGGAATGAAAACGCAATTCTCATTTGTTTAAAAAGCGAGTGGAATTGAATCGAATGTGCGATTGGGTGTTGGAGCATAAATTTTGGGTCAATAGTGGTAGGCAGCAAGTCGCTAGTTCAAGTGATATGAACATTTATAGCTTTCATATTAATGGAGAAGAAAAAATATGAACTAGTTGGCTGGTAGGAAATGAGGCATTTGGTAGGCAGCAGGTCGCTAGTTCAAATTATATACTAATGGAGAGGAAAAAGATGCACTACTTGGCTTAGGTTGTCACTGTAGGGGTGGATTTTCTCCTGAATATAATTTAAGAGCATGGCAAGGGAGAGAGAAAGGGAAACAGAGATTGTAATAGTTGGCAGGAGTAGAGTTTTATCTGGCTGCAGTTATTAAATTTTAAATTTTTTACGAAATGCCAATATAAAAATGATTCTAAATACCAATATAAAAATAAATATTTTTTTTATTAATCTGTATGGGCAATTGCCGATGCAGTGCACATCCGCCCCCATGTGGGAAAGTGGATGCATGCGAAACTGGGACCAATTCACAGTTAGATGTAGATCGAACGAGAATATTTAATAACGTTAAATACGAGAGGAAGGGGAAAACAAGGGGCGCGCGTTTTACGGGAAGGGGAGACCTGGAACTTGGTGAGGTCGGAGCCAGGGCGCACAGACTTGAAGAGGCTGATGACCTTGGGCACGATGCCCGGCGCCTTGTGGCTGCTTGCGTTGTCGCTGTCGCCCTCGAGTGTCATCGGCGCAGTCAAGATGGGCTCCGCCGGAATCCACTCCATCTCATTGTTAATATTCCCTTCCTCCTCCAGCCGATACTGCACCTGCAACCCCGCAGAAAAGAGATGGTGAGCCAGAGAGGCCGATGTCCGGCAAAGGCAGGATTACCATCTATTTCTTTTTTCATATCGTTCTCTCTCTCTCCGATGGCCAAAGCATGACTTGGCTCAGAGCCACCATGGTATGTTGCAGAAAAAAACATCACTTTCTGTCTTTTATGTGCAGGGCTCTGATACTTGGCTGTCAAAGCCAAGCACCACCTGACCTGAGACCATCGACTCGGCCAACTAAGACAAGATAACACAGATAGCATGGAATCAAAGTGCAAAGAAGAAGAAGAACAGCAAAAGGAAATTGATGGACACAGCAATGGTAGAGAAGAATGCTCAAACCAACTGATAAAATTCTGCAACAGAAAAAAAAAAGTGCACATTTTTGCCTCATTCCCTTTCTAATGCTGGAACAGATCAGTAGAGTACTGCATGGTTAAGCAATAAGAAGGAAAAAGAAAGAGGTTTTAAGATGAAAAGAAATGGATTGAAATGGAGAGAGGAGGGAAGAAAGAATACCATCTTGGTTTGTGTGTGTGTGTGAGAGAGAGAGAGAGAGAGAGAGAGAGAGAGAGAGAGACAAGTATCGTTTCTCCTCACGATGAGAGAGTGTCCTCTCAGAATGAATAAGAGGGTCCAATATATATAACAGAGGAAGTTGTTTTTTTTCTTCAATAATATTAAAGAAAAGGGATGAAAAGTCGTTGATACCCTGCCTGAGTTGCTGAAACGACATTAATGCCCTTATCAAATTAGTGTCGAATGGGAGGGAGGCGATCTTAGTAATGAGGCCGGCCAGCTAGCTGCTGCCGCCGTCGTGCATGTTGCTGCTGTTCAATTAATGCATGCTTGGCTGTTCCTTTCTGCTTGATTACATGAAAAACTGCAGCCACGAATTAAAACGTGCAATCAGCTAGTCGCCCAACTGGTTTAGAAATCATACTGCAACAGCAGCTGTTTCAACCATCCCATCTCATTTACATTTTATAGAAGAAAAACAGTGAGAAAGGAATTGAAGATGAGCACTGGTCAACAACTGAGCTTATTAAGTATGGGGGCAAGAATAAGAGAGGAGAGGAGACCTAACTAGCTACTGCGCTGCTCTAGCTAGCCAGTAGTAATGCCGCCATGTGTTGGCCGGTCCCATCAGCTACTGGCGGGGACCGCCCCTGCAGCAGAGCTCATTAGAGGGTGTTTGGTAACCTCAGATTTGAGATCTTCAAGATTTCAAAATTGTGAAATTCAATTTGACCCTAAGAATTTAAATAAGGATCTTATGTTTAGATCTTAAGTTTGATCTATGATCTTTAGTTTGATGAACTATGGATTTTACCTGGACCTTTTGCCACATTAGGAAAGACATGCCACATGTACAGGTATTTCAAATATGGAATAATAAAATGTATTAATCTTTAATTAGCTGCATTGGAACTCTACATTTATAGATTGCCATGTACTCTGTTTTTGAGTTCATATCTACTGTGCAGATATAAATAATTTTTTTTTAAGAAATTACGTGAGATTAGTATTGTTATTAGCAGACAGTTGGGCGTCTAAGGTGGTTTTGAAATTTTGAATGTTTTACGTCCACCAAAAGTATAATGAAATTATATTATTAACATTCTAAAGCTTACGCATATTTACTAATTGTGCATATAGTTGGAAGTAATTAGCAGTTATAATATATTTCCCATCTTGTGGTTTTTAAAATTGCAAATATGATTTTTTAACAAATATAGTAATAACAATTCACATGACATATGAATAGTTGAATAGGTCGGATCTAGTCCATTACCACGTCGCCGATCCAACACCAATTTGCTAATACATACTCAGATAATTGAGTAGGGTTTCCACTGGAAAATCTGTGATACAAGATGTACATGCGTGTAATCTGATTTCATATATTTGAGTGTGTGAGATTCAATGAAGGGAAAATTCAAACAAATTAATCAAGATCCAACAACTATTCTGGTTCTTACTTACCTTTTCTTTCTTATGGAACATGTACTGTATAATCTGGGAAGATTCAGGTCAGGTATTGGATAATCTGGCCCACTCAACGTGCCACTACTGGGCTTCAACGTACCTAATCTCATAAAGTAGTTTCAGTGGGCAACTGCTTAGACCGCGGAAACTCTACAAAAGCGTCTTAAACTTGATCCGAACTGATCAATCAAATTCAGAAAAAAGAGAAACCCAAAACGTGTAAGGAAACTGGACTTGTAAGAAACAAAACCCCACCAACTTTGGAGCGTGAAATTAAAGAAAACAGTTTTATTTACTAGGACACACACACATATATATACATATACTTTAACTTTTTAGTGTCCCTTAGTGAGGAGAGAAAACATGAAGAAAAGGTGATGAACATTTTCATCATCTAATATTAGTTTACATTTTTTTTTTTCATGTTTTTCTCTCAAACATACATCTACATCGTACAAATGACCCTAGTTATATAACAAGGTGACTAGAGTATATATATATATATATATATATATATATATATATATTGTAAGGTTGATCAACTTAACCCATCATCTACTTAAAAGCAAGTTCCCTTTGCTTGTGGCTTTAAACAAACATGCCTCTATCTGCAATCTTTTTCCTTAAGAGACCACTTTTAATGAAAGGTATCGAGCAAAGGTTTGATGTAAGCTTAACTTGAGAAAGGAAATCATTTGCTGAAATAGTAAGAATGTGAATTAGTGAAAAGGAGTAATATTGATAAAGAACAATGCAGTTATTTTTCTTTTTTCTTGTTTCTAGGGTTAACAGAATTAGCTTCCGACCCTTAATTGATGGTTTCCATAAAAGCGTTACCCTTATTAGAAAGATTCATACAAAAGGTTCTATTTTTTTCAAGTTATAGGCAACAGGTCAGCCAGAAAATGACGAGGTTAAAAAAAAAAAACTGTCCAACAAGCAAACGCTATGTGTGCAATATTTTTCAGAATTCTAATCACATAAATTATAAATCAAAAGATTAAAAAACATGAAGAACAACAAAACAAACAAGTGACAAGAATGTATAGTTATTCAGTCAGAAGAAGAAGAGTAGAAGCAGGATCAGACTAGCAAAGAGTTTCAAAATAATCTGCTCGTTTTCACCTGAACAAGAAATTAATACTGACCACGCAAGTTTTCTCGTGGTCGTCTATCAAGAGGCGGAAAAGCAACTGACTGAACAGCTTTATAGCTAAGCATTCTTTGCATGTATATGCCGGCACGCAAAAGGCCAGGCGACGACTCCACCAGTCACTAGACCTGGGCAACGGGGGTACCCCGCCCCGTCGGGCCCAGGTCCGGGCCTAGAAAACAGCCCGGTGGGCTGGGCCCGGGCCTGATGTGTGGCCCTGGTCGACCCGGCCCTTTTAGAATGAAAAACATTTAAATTTTTTAAACCTAGGCTATTGGGCAGGGGCCGGGCCGAGCCCAGACCCGGGCTATTGGGCCGGGGCAAGGCCAAGCTTCGGCCCGACGGCCCGTTGCCTAGGTCTACCAGTCACAACGGACTGATCTACATATGCTGGTTACCGGTCTATGTTTTGGGTCAATGGGCTGAAAAATATATAATATACGATTCACTATATTCTCATTAATCGAAATATAGTGAATAACGTGCATCGAATTAATGAAATTACATCCTAACTTTCTAACAATCACAACCTTTTATTACCCTTAAAAAAATACATAGAAAGAAAACACAAAAATTCCAGGGGACCTATATACAAAGTTAAAATGAATTAAATTGTCTAATACAACGGAAATAAAGGCCAAAAGCTCTATATCGAAACAAAGGCAAAGGAAATTCTAATCCAATGCGACAGGCTAGCAATATTTTTTTTCTGGTCTCGTCCACAGTTCCAAGGCTTTCTATGCTGCTCCTCTCTTCACATACAATGCCATGATTTGTTGCCTTAACAACAAAAAACGTTCTTGTATTTTAAATGGTAAGGTTTTTGTTGGATACAATATGGTAAACTCGAAAAAAAGGAAACATATGGTAAATTTTCAAAAAAAATTTAAAAATTAGGGAAAAGTAAAATGAGAGAGAAACTAATAGCATAACCGTAAAAAAAATAAGTAAATAAACAACGAATAAAAATTAAACAAAATAAAACAAGCAGTTTGGCATTAAAAAAAGTGAAAAAACGCCTAAAATGATAACGACGAAACGCGTTTGCAATTTTTATGCAGTTTTTTTGTTTTGGCGTTGTTTTAAATGGCGGACTTGTTTATCGCTTTTTTATATGCGTTTTCTTTAAAAAAAAATACATTTTTTTGTGATTATGCCTTATCCCTTGCAACATAACAACGCAAAAACCGAAACACGAAGCAAGCGAAACAGGTAATTAAGTGAACAGCTAAAGAACTGCAACTCTATACATATAACGTCTAACTTATCAACTGATCTATAGTTAGAAGACAGATTGCTTCCTGTGATGCATGCACTAATAAGATGCTGTACTAGTAAAGATAAGTCGCTGGAATTAAGTTTCTCGGCAACAGTTGTTCACCTCCACCAACTAGCAGAGCCAAAAAAGTTTTCTGGAGGGGCACTAATTCACATATTTTCATACTTGAAGGGACACTTACATATATAACAAAGTAAATATTAAAAGACTTTAATATAAAAATGAAAAAAAAATTGAAGGGCTAGTATGGGCAACTGCCCACACCAATCTATATGTAGGTTCGCCAATTCCAGCATGAAGAGAATGAGCATTATGCACTTTAATTTTCCTTTCTAATCAATCAAAGGCACGAAATTAAAGGAGACGGCAGTCCGTGGCCATTATATCTTGCCAGATACCATAGCACTCCTCTTTCAATGATAATAAGTGATGGGCCGATTACTGCATGATCTCAAATTTCATGGTATAGGACCAAACTCATTGATCTCATACTCCAATGTATGCATAAAACTTTATTAAGAAAAAAAGTAGCCTTTAATTAGAATTTATGTTTACCCATGATATGGTGCGCAATCCTTCTAGCATGATCTCAAATTTCATAGTTGGATCAAAGACAATGATACATTCCTATATATGCATAAGGTTATATTACGAAGAAAAGTAGCTAGCCTTTAAGAATTTGTGTTTACCCATGATATGGTGAGCAGTCGGCCTAGAAATTAAACCAATTTCCAAAATTAAATTATGACTCTACATGGTATAATTTATTTTAAAATTATTCAATTTTTTTTGCATAACAATTGTATATATATATACATTTATATCTTTTAATTAAGAATATTGTTCATTATTCATAGGAATTGATCAGGAAACCGGGTTATGAAGTGCATCATTAATACATAATTATATTTACGCAGTGTTTAATGAGCTGTTGAAAGTTGTGGGTGTACTTTTAGTGAAAACTTTCAACTGCAAACATCAAAATATGTTTCTGATCATGAAGAACTGTTTCATCATAATTATGAGACATTGTATGACTTCCAGAAATTCAGTAGGAGCTGTGAGCACCGATTTCTTTGGGAAAATTTTACATATCCACTCAGCATTCATGAAATATTTCATCATTAATCAAAAAAAATATTTGGTGCTACCTATATATTAAATGCTAAGATAAGTAGTGGCTGTCAAAGAAGACTTAACATAAACCATTCTTGTGGGCAGGGGTGAAGCCAGAATTTTTTCATGAGAAATGCTGAATTAAAGTTTCTAAATTTTGATAGAGGCCAAAATGTCATTTTCAACATTTTTATATAGGATAGACTTCTTTGGGAGGAAGTCCCCAGCCGAAGCCAGTTGACGACTATATGTCATTAAGCAAAGCGGCCGATCATCACCCTACTCGACGGCGAGCATTCACTTACTCGCCCCTACGTGACTCTACGCGGTTGTGGATGCAGTATATGCATCTATTGGGGGAATTGCCCCTACCCCACGCGCACCCCCTTGCGCATCCAAACGCTACGCATGGGGAACCTACCTGATTCTCCAACGACGGACTTGCACTTTCAAAGGGACTGATGACCATGATGCATTTATACGCTTCGTCGTTGCACCACCGCGCTGCACATTCCACGTGCGTTACTTTCTGCTTGACTCAGCGTTCGATTGAATCCCACATGCTTTCCGAGCTATGCCTGGCCAAGCAGCATAACCTTTTACTAGCTTGGCCGGGCTAGACAAAGTCGGCAGGCAATAGTTGTGGGTAGGGGATTTCTTTGGGAAAATTTTACATATCCGTTCAGCATTCATGAAATATTTCGTCATTAATTGAAAAAAAATATTTGGTGCTACCTATATATTAAATGTTGAGATAAGTAGTAGCTGTTATAGAGAAGATTTAACATAAACCACTGTTGTGGGCATGGGCAAAGCCAGAAATTTTGATGAGGAATGCCAAATTAAAGTTTCTAAATTTTGATAAAGGCCAAAATGTCATTTTCAAAATTTTTATATAAGACAAATAATTTTTTCTCAAATTTACATGTAAATTTAAAAAAAAAAAAAAATTGAGGGGCAGGGCCCCTACGGGCCCCACCTTGGCTCCGCCCCTTATTGTGGGCAACTATTCTTGATTTGACACGTTTACCAATTTGCAGCACATGATGAAGCACCAGCAAATATATGTTGGAAAAGCAGACATGGGGTGTGGCTGTAATTGGTGGTTGACCACGGCAGCTTGTCGTGGCTGGCAGTGGAGGGATGGATCGATCCAGGACGTAGACAGCAGCAAGGTGAAGTTCAACGCATTGTGAACCAAAACCCAGTAGCTTGCCTGATGCATCCCATCGGCCAAGTCTGAATCTTTAAGTCCACCGTGGTCCTGAATATATCACGCTCTTCTTCTTTGGATGGAACCTGTCGCTAATCATAGTTGACTAGAATTCCTTGTTGAAATAATAATGCTCAACTTGTAAGCATTGCCTTCACGGTACGTCGGACGCTATGAGTAGCTGGTTACATGCAGCTTCGCTTTCAGGAGTACTTCCAATTAGCCGAATTTACTGTTTTTTTCTAATTAATCACTCGCTTTCTCTCAAGAGCAAAATGGTCCTTGCCATACGTTCATATTTGGAATAACTCATGCCTCATGCATCCAGTTTTGGAGATTTTTTTACTGATCTTTATTATTCACGTTAATTACAAAAAGGACATTGAGGTTAACAGCCCTCATCCTTATGCCCATGCACGCAGCAATTAACTATGGATAAGAGCAGAAAAGGTGATAAAGAGCTATCATTCCATATGAAAGAAAAAAAAAAGATCTATGAGAAGTCAATTGTTCGAGACAGATATTGATGGACACCAAGATTCACTACCCATCCAGAAAGGTCAGTTTAGTTTGGTTACCTTCGATTTTCAGCGGAAGAAAGGGGAACGATGATGGGCTCTAGTGACTCGTGGAGACGGTTCTCTCCTGATCCGGAGAACACCTTGCTACCACAATCCTTGCTGCGGTGCCATAGAGATATGCAATCCACAAAAAGAACTCCGCTCATATAGTGAGGATATTTTTTTTTTTGTTTATTCTTGCGTCGGTTGCCATACCCATCATTTGCTCTTTATTACCCATTGTATGTTAACTTTTCATTTTTCAATGGAATGAAGAAGGCAGTGGGTAACCGCACAGATCGAGTAGATCAGGATCCTGCCATGGCAGATTCAGACCCAAATGTCCAACATTCATACACTTGTACATGATGGGAAAGGAGACAAGAGCACTTCTCAAGTGGTTTAGGTATGCATTTTCATTCAAAATACTGACGATAGGATTGTGCGACCTGCGGGCACAGACAAAAACCGACCAACTGTGTACCGGTTAGTGTAACACAATGATCTCACCTACAGTAAAAAATTTGTGCAATCAATTGCCCAAATATAGCTTGTTGTGACATAAATCAAAATTCACTTACACGAGTCTCAACACACTCATTCCCTTAGCACTTGATAATGCTAAATGTATTAGACTGAGACCTCACAATATTTACTATTGAAACAAACCTTTCCATTGACAATTCAACTTTGTCGGCAATAAATATGAACACTAATAAGTGATAAATGATATTCTTCACTACATATTTTCATCAAATTTGGACCAGCCACTTTCCCAAATATGCCCCATTCAGCCTAATCATTCATGGTGTTAGCTGACATACTACAGTAGCAATGATAATTTATCATATTTGAATATAGTCAAAGTCCATAAGAGCAACAAAGGTAAATAGATGATTTGAAATCCTATATCTTCAAGGACTCACATAATGAAAAAGTAAGAATAATTCTTCATTCCCCATTTCAGTTGACTTATTTATCTATGCAACACACATGGTATCTCTTAGGTACTATGTAGATCAAATCATATTCAATAAGTGTATGCAAGCACGGTAAATAATTTACTTGACCATACAGATCACCAAAAATACTACTTCTCCTAAAGAATTGATTAGAGTTCTCAAAAGATGTCCCTGTTAGTCCAACCAAGTGAATTTGAGCCAGCAAATCTGGTTACCATGTCTACATAATCTTGAAAGATCATGTCAATCTTTTAATTTTATAGTATAACACTTCATCTTGATCTAATCGTTAGATGAAATGTCATCGTTTGATATAACTTTTCACTTAATCTACTTTGGTTCACTAATACTTGCTTAGTCATCAAAATAGATGTGGCCTAGTCATCAAAATAAATGTCGTTTGAAGCACTTTCTTAGAAGACAATATCATATGTTCGAAAAATATTCTCAACCAAAAACCCTCTTCCACTGCCATGAACCCAACTATCAACTTCCATGGTAGATAGGGCTACACAGGTCAGTTTCTTGTGACACTAGGATACTGCACCATGATTGAACAGAAACAGCTTGCGTTCATAAGGGTCTCTTCTCCAATCAGCATATGTGTAACCCTTAAGCCGCAACTCACCATGTGACAACTCAACGCCAAATTTTTAGTGCCTTTTAAGCATTAAATGAACCTCTTAACAATTTTTCAATGAGCCTAACCAGGGCTTGATTGATACCAAGTGACCATCCCGAATGCAATCATGCATGACATATGCTAGGTTACACATACATTGGTAGGCACATTTAACTACCGATTACATTTCAATAGGGTAAATTAAACATTTGCATTTTTTCTTTTGGTGTCTTGGTTGATAGATCGTCTCCCTTACCCATAAAGACTACCTTCTAGTTTTTCATATTGAATCACTTCAAGACCTTCTTAATGTATGACTCCTATGAAAGAGTAAGAACTCTTTTGGAGCGATCTCTCTTAATTTTTATACACATTATAAATGTTGTTTCACCCATGTCCTTCATCTCAATATCAGTGGACAACCAATCCTTGATTGACTTGATTAACTTCATATCATTACCAAACAATAGTATGCCATCAACATATAGAAAGAAAGAAATTTTTCATGTTGTCATTTCACATATGCATAGTGGTTTGCATCAATCATGTTGTTAGACAAGATAATCTCATAAAATTTTATGTACCATTGTCTAGACGATTGTTTATGCCCATAAATGGACCTTTTAAACTTGCAAACTTTGTGCTCGGCACCCTTTGCAACAAACCCTTCAAGTTATTTCATGCAACTTTTCTTGTCTAATTTTTCATTAAGGATGTCGTCTTTACATCCATGTGACTAAGTTTATACATAAAACCTAGTATAAGGTCAGCATAAATCATGTTGACAACTGGAGAAAATGTCTCATCAAAGTCCATGCATTTCCTTCAGTATGTATGCTTTTGCAACAATGAGCCTTAAATATATCAACACATTCCTTTTGGTTATGTATGGAAAGATAGAAATAAAATTACCACAATTTTGGCTATTCACTTAATCTTGTTAGGTCTAGGCACTTTTCTCCTAGTGTTCAAGGTTCTTTATTTTGGGGGCTGGGCTGCTCGCCTTCATAGAAAGGTGACCTTCGCCTTTTGATAGAAAGGGGGGTTGTTCTCCTTTGTATACTCTTTGTGTCATTTACAAAGCCAGCCTCCACCTTTGTCAATCTACAGCACGTTGGCCACCGTCACTTTTCCAAAGGCTACCAAAGGAAAGGTTGCGTTAGTTATGAATGAGATTCCCAAGAGCTGATTCGATAGCAGTCAGATCGGTTATGCTTACAATATGGTTCACGATGAAAGTCGTATGTACGGCTTGGAGGGAGATCTTTCATATCTTTCGAGATCCACCCTACAATATGAGGTCAAAAAGCCAAAATCATTTTTAGCCCTTATAAAACTGTTTCTTGAACCTTCTTCACGCTCATGTCATGCCGAGGTACTGCAAAAGAAAAAACTACAAAATTTAATCCAATTTTTCATAATTGTTTAGTTAATTGTACCCTTTGACTTAGGATTAGTCAGTTCTATTTCTCGATGGGGGCAAGGAAACAATATAACCCAGTGGTAGAGTGTCACCTTGACATGGTGGAAGTCATCAGTTCTAGTCTGATTATCCCTAAACCTCCCTCGCCATGATCGAATGAGATAAGAGGCTCATGGGATTGACGTCTCGTATTACATTACTCCACCATGGGCAGATAGCGGGAATCGAACCCCCGTCTTCTCCATGGATCTCACATTTTTTTTCATTGTTTTCTTTCATTCTTCATTTTAAAACAAGAAAGAACAATGCACAATGCACACATACTTTGTGACATCAATGTCAATAGGTGCTGTTATCATAGCTTCACATTCTATCTCAAATCTACAACTTGGCATCCATTTCCTTGTGCTTTGATAAGGCACCACATTTAGGCTCTGACTCTCATACGACTCCCATTATTGTGAACCAATTGAGACAATACATCTTGTATCAAACTGTCTTGAATGTTTGTCTTTTATGTTCTAAGTCACCCAACTCATATAGTTAAAACAACTATGACTATATATCCGTTCTTAGATAAATCATTTTCTAAGAATGTAGCATATCTAAATTCTATCTCGGTCAGACTCATGTCTGCATTTTTTCCTAGGAAGCTATAACATTTGGAGTGTTTACAATATCAAATGAAGATACATTTTTTTTCACTTGATCCTACAATATTGGTGAAAAATATTATAAATGTATGATGCAAACTCCAAGGATCCCAAATGGCTAAGGTCAGGCCACCTGCTTTTGTCTATAATTCATATGGAGTTAATGAGATAGATTTTGTATGCACATGGTTAATAATTTAACAATCACCTCAGAAAGAAATTTGTAACTATGCTTGCACCATCATAGATATGATCATCATCATATCAATTTCGATTTTTTCTTTCAACAATACCATTTTGTTGTGATGTGTGAGAGAGAGAAGTTGTGAGTTGTTTATATATATTTTTTTTTATCGTACAATTCCTTATTCAGACAAATATTTACTACTTCAATATATTTGAAGGGCTTTGATAATTTGATCAAGTTGGTTCTCAATCAAGTGTATGATGCATCCAAACCAATCTAGTGCTTTAGACTTGTGGGACATCAAGTACACATAATAATATTGATTGTAGTCATCAATAAAATGAAATATGATGCACCATGTCTAGATCTTATGCTCATTGATCCACATATATCATAATGAATTAACATCAATATTTGAAAGGGACCCTAGTAATTCCTTTGAGCAAGTCTACTCATTCTTTTTTTACCAATATACCTCAGGCAAGCATACCATATATATGCATCCACACTAACATGCACATGAAAACGTTCATCACTCACATATTAAAAATTTGAATTGGTATCTAAAACAAAGAACTGGCCATTAACACACTGGTATATAGCCAAATGTTATCAAAGAAGAAACAAAGGTTAAATTTCGTTCAATATATGGGGTGTGAGACAAATCATGCAACAAATAGATCTCATTCACTCACCAAAATTAATTTGTAAGTATGGTTTGTAGGGGTTTCTCCCTTCATGCATACACAAAACCAAATGTATATGCCCTAATGTAATCACCCCAAATTTTTTTTTTTTTTTTTTCGAAAGACCATGATGTTTTATCCAAGTGCGAAATTCAAATTTAAGCACAAGATTCAAATCCAAAATGCAACTCTTAGATCCAAATTAAATCCAAAATACAAATTTTAGATCCAAATTAAATCCAAAGTACAAATTTTAGATCCAAATTAAATCCGAAATACTACTTCCAGATCCAAAACCCAAGTTCAGATCCAAATAGATCATTTAAGACTATTTTGCCCTTTCTTTTGACCAAAAAAACATCCTTTTAGAGGGTAATTTTAGTATTTTAGTGGGCAAGACCCATTTGCCCTTTCTTTTGACCAAAAAACCTCCTTTTAGAAGGTAATTTTAGTCTTTTGGTGGGCAAGACTCATTTGCCCCTTCTTTTGACCAAAGAAAGTCCTTTTAGAGGGCAATTTTGGTCTTTTGGTGGGCAAGACCCATTTGCCCCTCCTTTTTGATAAAAGAAACTCCTTTTAGAGGGAGATTTTAGTCTTTTGGTGGGCAAGACCCATTTGTCCCTCCTTTTGACAAAAGAAACTCCTTTTAGAGGGTGATTTTGGTCTTTTTAGGTTATTTCTTTTTCAAAATACTTTAAAATTATGTGAAATTCGGATGGAAAAGGGGGGAAATTCAAAAAAATTCAAATTTAGGGTTTTGGCTCCAAAATCTTCTATAAATACCCCCCATTTCCTCCCTCTTGGGTAAGATTGGTCCT
>JAANDH010000956.1:68961-108259 GCA_011799765.1 Nymphaea thermarum
TTGGTAATTTTAAACTATTCATTGATTTTAATCTTGTGAAGGTATGGATGTATACACATGTTATATGCATCTATACCAACATGATGATCCCCCCATCTTTCTCTCTCTATGCTTTCACTCTCCATTCTATAAATTCTCATATGTGCACAAATACGTATGTACATGTGTTCAATTTCATCTCTTTCAAATATTTATTCCCATTTTCAAGACAAATATATTCTCTTACAAAATTTATTATACATACATATATATATATATGTATGTATATTTTTCTTTTCCTCTAAAGTCTCTCTTTCTCTTCAAATTAATACGTCTTTTTCTCTTAAACTTTCATATATGTGTATATGTGATGATATGTATACATATATACATGTCTTTCTCTATCTCTCTCTCTTCCTTTTCATAAGAGTGTTTTATCTCTTCTATTCTTTTAACATTCTTCTCTCACGATCTTTTTATTTACCAAATTTATTAAGACCACAAACCAAGTAATGACCCAATATTGGAATCAAGCTTGATGGTCTACAATCTCAATCTCTTTTTTAAAAAACTTTTCTTTCTTATGTATAATAATTATAACAACAAAAATCTTAGATGTATGTTGTGGTAGGAATGGCTTTAGATGAATGTTGTGGTAGGAATGTTTTACATTATTCCAATCATATAGGACAAACGCATCCATCCATTCTCACCCACTTTATTTCACTTATGATCACAAGCACCTCTCCAAAAGAACTTAAGCAAGAGGGGATGGAGCTCTAACTAGGTGGTAATCGAATTAGAGCAAAATCTCAAACCTACTTAAAGTCTTAAGAGAACACTAAAGTGATTTCAAGATTTCACAAACTTTTCAAATGATATTTACTAATTCCATTTTTTTCTCAAAATACTTCACATTTTCAAGCAACTCTTCAAGAGTCTTTTCAAAAGTTTGAAACATCAAATTTTCAATATTTTCTACACCACATATAGAATCAAGAAGATGTTTAAGTTAAAACGAAATGCATCAATGATAAACATAGCCCTTGGGTTGATTACCCCAGCTCGTGAGGTCTCTCTCAGATGGGGAAGAGACAACCCTAAAAACTGAAAGCAACTGTTCGCACGACCCCAGGGACCACTACCATTTTATAATGAGGACAATTACAGATTTAACCCATCAAAGAGTTCGTAATTGTGTACCGGTATCTATACATTTCAAAGTTACCCCATACCATTTAAAATGACGTAATATCCCAAAATGCAATCACTTAAACAAATATTTACTTTAAGATAGCCATAATGTCTGAAATTCCTCATAGACATATGTCGGCCCACCAAATGATCTTATAATCTCCCACTTGGGCCAAATATGTCTTTATACATTCAGACATTACACATAACCTTAGGAGTTCATAATTGCTATCTTATTAAACGTCATTTTCACCAATCTCGTCCATGACCATATCAACATAGAACCAAAGCGGCTTTCGCTATAATAAAATTAGCTAAACCTTCAATGATCATAAATGTTAACATAATCAATGACATAGATCTGATATGGATGTATAGCATGAGAATTACATGTAATGTGATTACAACATGTCTATTCTCAACTGGTCTAACTTTAAAGCCTTATGGAGATCAAAACATAAACACAGAATGAAACTAAAAAACTTTAAACTTTATTCTGCAGAAAAACTGAATATGTGTCCATACATAAGAGCAAACAAAATACAAACTCCAACTAAACCTGCACATCATCCAAGGATAACACCCCCATATGAACAACATGTTCGTGAAAGACCTTATGTGTTAAATCCTTGGTAAGCGGATCCGCAATTATAGAGTTTGTCCCAATATGCTCTAAAGGCAGCTGACAATTCTGTATCATCTCTTTAACAACCAAAACTTAATGTCGATGTGCTTTGACTTTGACAAACGGCTGTTATTAGAGTGCATGATTGCTGAATTATTGTCACACGATAACCTTAATGGTCTTTACACCATACATAATGCGCAGCCCCGTGACAAAATTCCACAATCATAAAGCTTGATTGGATGCCTCGTAACATGTTATGCTACTGTCCTGGCACCCATCAAAGTCAGAATCTGAATACCCAATGATCTCCCACTGTTCTGACTTCCTGTATGTGAGCATAAAACCTTTTGTTTTTTGTAAGTACCTCAAAACTCTTTTGACTGCTTTCAAATGATCCATACCAGGATCACTTAAGTATTAGTCTAACATTCCCACGATAAATACAATATCCAAATGAGTACAAACCTGAGCATACATAAGGCTTCTCACAACAGACGAATAGGGAATTCTTTCCATTTCCTTAGATTCGATTTCATTTTTGGGGCACTGTTTGAGACTAAACTTGTCTCCTTTAGCAACTGGAGTATCTCTTGGTTTACAACTTTTCATGTCATATCGCTGAAGCACCTTATCAATGTAGGCCTTTTATGATAATCCAAGAATACTCCGAGAACGATCTCGAAATATTTGGATCCCCAATATAAGAGATGCACAACTAAGATCCTTCATGTCAAACTTTGTTGATAAAATTTCTTAGTTTCATGCATTATACCCACATCATTACTTGCCAGCAATATATCATTGACATATAGAACCAGAAAGATAAATTTGCCCACACTGAACTTTTGGTATACACATTCATCAACCATATTAGTCTCGAAGCCAAATGAAACTACAAGTTGATGAAATTTGCAATACCACTGACTGGAAAGTTTGTTTTATCCCATAGATGGATTTCTTGAGTTTACAAACTATTTTCTTTGCATCCCTTGAAGCAAAATTTTCTGGTTGCATCATATATATCGTTTCATCAATGTCTCCATTTATAAACGCTGTCTTAACATCCATATGATGCAGCTCTAAGTCAAAATGAGCTACAAGTGCCATTATAGTCCTGAAAAAGTCTTTCGACAAAAATTGGAGAGAAAGTCTCTGTATAATCAATGCCTTCCTTTTGAGTAAAGCCCTTAGCGACAAAAGGTGCTTATACCTTTCGATGTTACCTAATGAATCTCTATTGGTTTCAAATATCCATTTACAACTAATGGGTTTCACACCTTCAGGCAAGGGAACAACTTTCCATACGTCATTATCCATTATGGACTTTATTTCCTCATTCATGGCATTCATCTACTCAAGAGATTTAAAACTCTTTATTGCTTGCTGGAGGTTGACTGGATCATCCTCCATTAAGCCCATATGAACATCATGTTTTTGGAGATAGACAAAATCATTTGAAATTGTATTTCTCCTATCTCTAGTGGATCTCCTCAATGGCACGTCTACTTGATTTTCTTGAGGTTATTGAGTTTGTTCTCCAGTAGGGAGATCGACATCATTGCCTTTTTCTAAACAGAATGGACTCAGGTCCCTTTTCAACGACAATGCTTCTAACCTGATCACATCCCCCAAACTCAATATCGTCAAAGAAATTGGCATTTCTCGTTTCAAAGAAAGACTTACTGGATGGATTATAAAACTTATAATCCCTTAATGTTTGTTCATTTTCCCTTTATACATTCAATGCAAACATTAAAGTCTGCAAAATCAAGGAACACAAGAATTCCTTTCAACATAAACATTTTTTTATTATCTTTTTAGAGATATGTCATAAGTGCTTATGTCACAACATAATAGAATTCTCATTGACTAATTTTCTTTTAGTACCACTAGACGTAACATGCAAGGTTTCATGATATGAAGCAACCATATCAAGCAAATAGAGGTTATCGCTACTAGACAAAGAACCAGTGAAATTCAAATTTGAATGCAGAAACAACTTAAATCTACTTCCTCCAAATGAACAATAATAACCAAACTTGTTCAATGAGGAAATAGGAACCAAATTCCATCTAAAAGACGGTACCACATAAGTTTCTGTCAAATTCAAATAACAACCAGTCTTTAACAATAACCGAAAATCTGCTATGGCTTCAACTTTTGCCTTCTTGCTATCACCCACATAGATGAATCTTTCAGAATCATTTGTCTTTCGACAATTTAGGCAGCCTTGCACAGATACACTTATGTGAGTAGTAACACCTGAATCTACCCACCAAGTGTTTATGGGTACTGAAGTTAAATAAACCTCAGAACAAACCAAAGTGAGAAGTGTACATTTTCCTTCACGCTAAGCGTGATACTCAGTACAATCCTTCTTTATATGACCTTCACCCTTACAAAAGAAGCAACCTGATCGGCCTTCCTTATGCTTCTTTTGTTTCTTAATGGATGACTGGTCAACTGCATCTTACTTAATAGTATTTCTTTTCTTATTTTTAAAAATCGAATCACTCAACTTAGGAATAGTACTCAAATTTGTAAATATCATGGAAGCAGAACACACTGTACAAAAAACAAAAATACCAAACATGCTCACAATCAATACATGTACATAGATGAAACAACAAGTATGAATTTAAATACAATGGCCTAAATCTCATCACAAGGTACCGGTGCAACGTTAATATCCAATCTTTGGATTAAAATACTAACTGCAAGTGATATTCTTGGTCAACAATGAATATAGATAATTAACCCTGTCAAACAATGAGCCCATCTTTGGATTGACTCATTATCCACATGGAAACCTAAAAAATTATCACATATTCATTGCCCTGTATACTTAAACCTGACCAAAGAACAATCCTCCTTTGGGTTGATCATTGCTTGCATGGATTAAGTATACTAACATCTAATGTTCAAAACAGACAAATTCGTACAATAGAGGTCACTTTGGCGATATATAGGTACAAACTTACTCATTTCGAAGAATAGACATGACCAAAGATCAAATTCATAATCCAAATATTCATCTATGGTACACCCACAATTTTAATAACATGCAAAATATGATACATATATTAAAATTCACGTACAAGTTTGTCCTACATTAAATCTAAAACCAAATGATTCAATGATGTGACACATACAAAATTGCCTTAAATTGCCTTACATTGAATCCAAAAACAAATGATTCAATGATATGGACCCAAAAAGTCTAATTTTTATAAACCGATACCATAATTGTGTTTAAATGAGTCAAGAAGTACTGAATCGACCTTAAAATGGTCCGTATCGTTCTTAAACCACAACTAGAACACCCACATAGCCCTAAACAGGACTGAACCAGTCCAAAACTTGGACGAACCGTTTAAAAATAGACCGTTTTGGTTCGAAAACCTAGTGAACCGGTTAAAAATTAGCTAAAATAGGTTCCAAAACTGAATGAACCGATCTGAAAAGCCCTGAATCGGTCTGAAAATCAACTGAATCGGTTCTGAAAGGCTTGAATCGGTTCCAAAAGGTCCGAACCGGTTCTAAAACTGAATGAACCAGTTCTATTTTAAAACCAGTCCGTATAGATAAGGTTCGGGTCAGTCAGGACCCGACCCGATCCAGAAAACTTAACGCGGGCGGCAAAAATGATTTTTTTTTTTAAATCCTGATGGATCCGGATCGGATCTGTCAAAACCTGACCCGGCTCGACCGTCGCGGGCGTCGCCTCCACCGCTCGCTTGCCAAACGGCAGACGGGCGGTGAAGCTCCACCGGCAGGCCACCCAACACCGTGGGTGGCCGCCGGCGGGTGCCGCCAGGGACGTTGACCGTCGCCTGCCGTGATGGCCGGCCGACGCCAGCCAGAAACCGGCCGATTCTGGCCGGTTTCCCCTTCTTCTTCATTCTGCCCCATTTCAGATTTGGGCGGCTGCTGAAGCGGCATGGAACACCACCGGCTGGCCACCCAACGGCGTGGGTGGCTGCCGGCGGGTTGCGCCAGGACAGGTGGAGGTCGGCCGACGCCCGGCCATCGCCCGCCTAGACTTCGGATTCTGGCCGTCCACCTCCCTACCGTCGCCTTCCCTCTTGTCCCCCTTTCCTTCTTCTTGTTCTTTTGTTTTCGCTGCAACAAAGATGCAGAGAGCACCGACAGGCCACCCAACGGCATGGGTGGCCGCAGGTAGGGACGCGCCCCAACGGCCGGAGGCCCGCCATCACCCAACGGCGACTGACGCCCGTCGATCCTTTCGTCCCCTTCTCCAATCCTCCTGATGGTTGCAACGGAAGCCCGACAGCTTCCGTCGCACGCCCTCAACCCAATTTTTTTTTTTGAAAACTCTTGTAGCCGAAAACAGTGGAAGAATCGAAGAGAGAAGAATGCCAAAAAATCAACGATTCAACAATGAGCATAGGCTTTGATACCAATTGTTGGGATTTCTCCCCTCATGCATACACAAAATCAAATGTATATGCCCTAAACAAAACAGGATCATGTTTATGCTAAATCATTAAATTAAACAAAACCTTAAACTTAAAGCGGAAGCGTACCTGATTCCATCTGAACTGGTGCACGGGAAGATTGCAGCAGGGTCTTCCAGAGTACGTGCGGTGCTCGTGAGGTCTCTCTCAGATGGGGAATAGACAACCCTAAAAACAGAAGGCAACTGTTCGCACGACCCTAGGGACCACTACCATTTTATAATGAGGACAATTACGGATTCAACCCATCAAAGAGTCCGTAATTGCGTACCGGTATCTATACATTTCAAAATTACCCCATACCATCTAAAATGACGTAATATCCCAAAATGCAATCACTTAAGCGGATATTTACTTTAAGACAGTCATAATGTTTGAAATTCCTCATAGACATATGTCGGCCCACCAAGTGATCTTACATGGTTTTCACGTACTTTTACATGACTGTTATCCCTATGAATAACCACCTTTTCCCCATTGTGAACTTTCAATACTCGACGAAGACACACCAATCATGTATCACTTGCCACTTGCTCTTGAGTCTCCCAAGTGAAGTAGCTTCCCACAATTGAAGCATTTTGCCTTATTCTTGCCTTTTTGCCACTGTACTTCCCACAACGTCTTTGTTTTTCATCTTGTTTTTTCTTATTTTAAATTTTTTCATATTTATTCTAAAACCACATAGGACCATAACCCTTTTTTCCTTTACGATTGGGAGTCATCTTGGAACTTCGGTCATGTGAAGGTCTGATCACTAGATTTGGCAGCTTCCTGACATTCACAATCTAATTATAGGTGTCGAAATACGTCATTAGAAGTATTGGTAATCTCGTTATGTGTCATACTAATTTTCATATGCTTCAAACTATTCGACAAGGATATTATGACTGCTTGAATTTGTTTTTCCTTCATATGAGTGTGTATTGTAGTCTTTAGCTTTCTAATCATGTTAGCCATTCCTCTAAGATGTCGACTCATAATATGTTGGTTTTGTTTGTGATATGCATCAAATTGATAGCGAGGTCTCTTAGTTCAGTAGCTGATGTTCCTCCAAACATATCCTAAATGGTAGGGTTGATAGGTTTAAGTTTGATAGGAGGCCATTTGTAGAGCTTGGTTACGTTTGATAGGGTTTTGTGCTTCAAAATGGTAGGTGGTTGACATCGGTAAGCTCATCAAATTAGAGTGAGCTTGCTCTGAGGTAAGATAAATATGGCAGACCAACTCTAACGATCCTAAAAGACTTGAAAAGGTAAGCAGAGAACTGGTTTCTAGTGGGGACTAGAAGCATAGTTGTCTAAGGAAAAGGGGAGCAAGCAAGGATTGGTTTCTAGTGGGACTGACTTAGAAACACAAAATACGTGGAACGCAAGGGGATGGTCGATAATTGAGTGTTGAGACAGAGTTCAAAAATTAAATCTGCCGCATACAGCAGACACTTTGATTATAAGAAAGTTATAATAGTTTAATCTTATCCCGTGTGCAAAGGGTGAAAATCCCTCTTTTTTTTGGCGTTTCAAGCTAAGGGCATAGGGGAGATCAGCACTTATCCAATGGCCCACCTTGATACCACAACACACTCACCACTATTCCCGTGGCCCGCGTGTTAATATCACGAAAACATGTTTTATATCCCGAACAATAGACATTAGACGGGCTATATCCGGCTCTCCCACCCGACGATTCACCAAGCCTCGAATTTTGGATCCATCTGAATCGGTGCTCCGCCCAACGGCACAATAAAATTTTAGCCTTCGAGGCACCATATAAATAAGCGCTTTCGGACGCTTTTATCACTGGAGACGCTTTCGGACGCTTTTATCACTGGAGACTACGGAGCCACTGAAACATGGCGTGCTCCCACCTTGTTCCTTCTCTCGGCATCCCGCTCAGAACAACCTCCATTCTGGGTATTCCCCTCTTGAAGCTAGGCTTGGCCTTCCGAGTGCCAATGAGGCGGTTCTCGACTAGTAGTAGAATCAGTATGAGCTTGAAGGCAGGCATTGTCGGCCTGCCGAACGTTGGAAAGTCGACTCTCTTCAATTCCGTGGTGGGTATCTCTTTGTTTGTTGGATTTCTTCTAACGAATGAGGAAAGAATAGTGGTGTATTTGTTGTGGTGAAATAGTATTAAAGGGATTTTTATTAATTCTCCTCGTTGTTGGTGGATGATATTTTATCAGTCTTATGAATTTGTCTGTTGTATCCCATGACTTTTTACCAACAATACAGACAGTTTGGTCGCTTACTTGCTGAATGAGATAATTTTTGGGCGTTCTTTTGGAAAGGTTGCTTTGTTAATGAGCAATAACCATTAGCTTGTTCTGTTTGAATCAGAGTGCAGAATTGGAGTATACGTGGCTAAGCTGCTCTTTCATTTCTTCCTGCTTCAATATTTGGACTAATTTGGTTTATTTTGTTTTTCATTGTTCTCGATACTGCTGAAGTGGTTCTGATATTGATTGGGTGTGCTGGTCTTGCACTTCTTATTGGCTCCTTAGTTTGAGAATGAATTAATTTAATGCATTATTACTTTCACAAATGTCGGTGTTTTCTTAACTAAAATTACCTTTTTTTTTGGTGGTCTCCACATGCTTCACAAGAGCGTACATATTTTTACAAGGACAAAACGTGTTACGCATAATCAAGAGTCATGAGAATCCACTTTTTGTAAAAACCTCCATCTCAGTTCTACTGGCTTCTATTTCGTTTGCAGGTTGAAAATGGAAAAGCTCAAGCTGCTAATTTTCCCTTTTGCACAATCGAACCTAATGTTGGAATAGTTGCGGTACCAGATCCACGTCTTAGTATGCTTTCTAACTTGAGTAAATCTCAACGTGCTGTTCCAGCATCCATAGAATTTGTGGATATTGCAGGGCTTGTGAAAGGCGCCAGCCAAGGGGAGGTAACGTCCTTATGGATTAGCTTAGAAGATATTGTGAAAAATTTTGCTATTTCTTTCTGCTGTTAGTGGTTACAATATATCACATGTCCATATCTGTAGTACACTGACATTACCTGAACTGATGAAATAGTGAACCTTGATTTAGAATTGTGTAATCAAGAATATTCAACAAAAGCTTTAGAAAGTAAATGTCAGAAAAAAGTGCATGTTGTTTGAAGACGACCAAGAACCATCTTTTGGTTTTGGTATTTCTAGTATCTACTAGCTAGCATGCATGGCTGATCTTCAACATTTGGCCAGAT
The DNA here is from genome assembly GCA_011799765.1 of Nymphaea thermarum. Lineage (NCBI taxonomy): Eukaryota > Viridiplantae > Streptophyta > Magnoliopsida > Nymphaeales > Nymphaeaceae > Nymphaea > Nymphaea thermarum. The sequence continues at coordinate 78,447 of JAANDH010000956.1, forward strand.
ACTATAAAAAAAGAGGTCTCTTTACCTATTCTCATGCAGCGTGAACTATGGTACAGTATTAAGGGCCCTTCTGAAGTATGCTTTTGGTTGACATCATGACTGAAAAAGAGCAACGACTTGTTTATACCTGGTTTCTTGGTATTTGTGATTATAGACAGAGATTGTAATGAGCTTTTTGATCATATTATGAGTGCAAAGGGTGGGGGCTTCTTGATGTAAAGTTTCTTGGTATCTGTGAATGCGTGGAGAACTCTTTTTATCAAATTTGTTTGTATTTGTTGATGTAAAAGGAAATGGAAAAGTAACATTGTCAGGAAATAAAGGAGTTCATGCCTCCTATAACTAATAACACAATAAGTTCTGTCATGTCACATAGTTGCAGAGCACACATTCCAGGTCAAAGTATATGACACAAAACCACAAAAAATCTGTTCTCCATTACATGGGGCCTTCAATAATCAAAGGCTGATTGATGGTGCCCTTGCAATTGTCAGTTTAGGAACAAATAGCAGTAACATTTATTTGTCTCCAATTTTCTCAAAGAGAAAGATGCTGATGTAACTCCATATTCTTACTTTTCCAAGTCACTTTTATCAGTTTATGTATATAAGAACCACAGTGAGGCTGTCACAGTAATAGTGGCTTACCAGTTTTGGAGATAATCAGGATTAAGTCCATAAATTTTATGCAGCCACTGGTGACATGACAGTATTTTGCTAATCTGCATGCCAGAATTCCCAGAATATCTCTGCAATAATTAGATGGTGATTTCCAGAATTGTGTTGGTGGTATTCAGATGGTGGAAGACATAAATTCTTCTATCTTTTTTATTTACTTCTTTTCATTTCCTTGTATGGTGAAATTTCACTTTGTGTTGCAGAAGGGTATTCAATCTTCTATAAAGATGTCTACTTATCAATGTAGCTGGATAGAGAAGTAGAGTTTGGCCTTATTATATTTTAATTTTGGTTTCCTTCAAGAACGGGAAAAAATAGAAGACACTATATGTTTTTAACTTGTGAGAACAATTAAACCACAGCAAAGAGATTAATGGTAGCTATTTGCCTTATTCTGGATCCTCATCTACTTTTATAAGTAGAAGAATATAATTCTGTGCATAAGAGTAAAAAAATCTGTAATGCATACTTTAAGCATTACACATGGCTGATTGGGAAGAACTCTTCAATTTCTATTAGTGGTTTCAACTAACTCAGTAAAATAGAAAATATTCTCCTTGTCAAGTTTAGTTGTTAGCTTAGAAGTTCAGATATACCTACACAAATCTTAGAAATTGAAAAGTTACCTGATTTCTGATGGATGCGAAAAATAAAAAATTTCTGAAAATATAATTCTGACAAGTTTGACACTGCCAGAAAAGATTAGAAGTATAATTGTACAAGTTGCAGATCAACAAAAAATCCCTTTTTTAAGAAAGCTGAGTTCTCCTAATATGATTGCTATGCTTTCCTCGGTTTTATTTATTGTATCATAGTTTCAGTGGTCATAATATTTGAGCATAAACACACATACTCTCTCTCTCTCTCTCTCTCTCTCTCTTTGCTTCAGGGATTAGGTAACAAGTTTCTTTCACACATTCGTGAAGTGGATGCCATCCTTCAGGTTTGCCAACTGTCTATATTCTGCCTCTTATATTTCAAGAATCCTTTTTCATTAATTTATGTGTCGTTGTGCTTTCAACATATGCTGCTATTTTTTGTGTAGGGACATCTACTTTTTTTTTGTCTTGCATTTCTCACATCCCAATATGTATTTTGATTAATATGTGTGGTATCTTCTCTGAATCAATCTTTGTCAACATAAAGTGCCTTTGTGTTTGACCTTTACAAATTATGAGGAAAGATTCAAAACCATGGGATTCATGTGTTTTTCTTTCCATAATTAAAGGAAAGAGGCCCATGATCTCCTACTGTTTACTAAAAGGACCTATACTATCATTAACTTTCAATGCTCTCCCTCAAGCTATAGCATAGATGTCAACTATGCTATGCTTGTTACAACAACTTGTAAAGTCACCAATGGGAATGGGAAGTGGCTTGGTAAGAACATCAATTACTTGGTCTTTTGAGGATACATGAATACTCGAAATAATTCCTGTTTGGACCATGCCACAAATATAGTGACAATCAACTTTTATATGCTTGGTTCTTTCATTGGACACATGATTATTTGCAATATAGGTAGCCGCTTTATTAACACACCTCATCTTCATAGGTAACTTTGTCTGAACTCCCAAACTACTAAGCTTAGTCTGTATCCATGTCATCTTAGCTGTCGTTTGAGCCATTGCTCAGTACTCTGACTCAGCACTGGCTCTAGCCACAACAACTTTCTTCTTGCTTGTCCATGAGATCAGGTTCCAACCAATAAACACACAGTATTCTGTAGTAGACATTCTGTAATTAACAAATCCTTTATAGTTTGCATCATAGTAAGCTTCAACATTTAGGGATGCCCCCCCTTTTAAACAATAATCCCTTGCCAGGAAAAGACTTTAGCATTATGGCTGCATCCCAATGAATTTTCTTATGTTTGTCCACAATCTGACTCAACTTTCTCATAGCTAAAGAAATGTCTGGCCTTGTCACTGTCACATAGAGGACTTTCCCAAACAAGGACCTATATGATTTGTCCTCTAGCTCAAACTCATCATTATGTAAACGTAATCATGGATTCATAGGGATACTAGCTAGTTTAGCACGAAGCATGCCTATTTCTTACAACAAATCAAACACATACTCCCTTTTGGTAATAGGATCAAAGCATCTATATCCCTTTTGGTTTTTTGGATATCCCAAAAATGCACATTTAATAGCTTGGGCAGATAGCTTGTCTCGAGTTGGTGGGTTGCTTACCTTGTAAAGATTGAAATAACATGAAAATAGAGCAAAGGAAATAGAAAAAAAGCAAGAGCATGATGAAAGTGTGTAATCAACTTGAATTAAAGAATTAAAAAATTACAAATGGGTGTGCAGAACTATTGAGACCAGATTTAGGGCACAACCAACTTGGTGCATCAATTTGGTCCTTTATATAGATATGTTTTTGGAGCTGCCAGACTTGGACATGAAGAAAGCATAAGACTATAGAGAGGTTCACAAGGTAAAACAATATAATGGCTCAATTATGCAAACTAGCACAAGGGAACAATGACCATATATCTTTAATTTTCTTGGCATATCCATCTTAATGCGGCTCACTAACAGTGCAATAGAAACATAACTTGACTAGTTTTGACAAATTGCAGAAGCTAACTGAATAATTTCGTTCATGGATTTTCTTTTAAAACTAACATTAAAAAAGTCTGTTATTAAATTATTTTTTTTTTGTGCCAATTTACATATAACACTTGGAAAGTGCAGCTATTGATTTAGATAGATGATGTGAGTCATGAGAATGATTGTGCATTTAGAAGGCACAGGGATTTTACTTGGTCTGGAGACAAGGTTCTCCTATGTCCACGACCGCACAATACTTCTTTTCACTTTAGTCTGCCTATCAAGGCTGAATGCGGTCCGACCTCCAATCAAACCTTGTTATACACCACATCTGGAGCAAACCATGGTGGCCAGATTCTTATCTAAGTTGTCTCATGAGTACACAGTCATCAAGGTGAAAATGCTTATAAGGGTAGGTTAGAGATTCCTAATCTTGCAGAAATCTAGTGACACCCTGCTGTAGCGTTGGTAACTACTGGGGGTTGTGGGCATGGTTCTTACAGATCATCTCATGGAAGAGGTGGTGGCAGAGGGACTGGAGGCTGTGGGAAACTCCAGTGCACGTTTTGTGGCAGGTAGGGTCATTTGGAGGATAAGTGTTGGAACAAACATGGCTGCAACCCTTCTTCATCTACTCATTCTCTTGGAAATGCCGCAGCCTAGTTTGCATCTCCCATAGGTGCAGCTCAGATTGCTTCCCCTACAGTTGTGCATATTCCTGGCTGCTCTACAAACCCAATTACCCTCAGTGTCAGCCACGCAGAGTATGAAAACCTCCTTGCCGAATAGTTTGGATCTGCTTCTGCTTCCACAGCTTTGTCTGGTATAGCTTTTTCAGATGATAGGGTGATGAAGGATACATGTAATAAGTTATGGACACCTATTGTTATTGTGAATTACCGCCCCCTCATCTTATTTAGCCAAGGATTAGGGTTAATGTAAACGAACAAGTTTCCTCTCTATCTCTTCATGTCTTCCTCTTCTTCTTCTTCTTCTTTTTCTTCTTCTTCTTCATTAACTCTCTATTCAACACCAAGCATGGAGAAACAGTGAAGGTAATGATATAAAAGGAGGCAAATGAGAAGCATGTTGAGATTCTAGGGAAGAGGATAAGTTATGCTTGTTACATTTCAGGAAAGAGAAACATTCTATTTATGAAACAAACATCTCTTCATATGTCTAAGGTTTTGTAAATTGTAGTCTAAAATTTTAAATAAATTCAAATTGCATTTTGTGATAATGTCTTTCTTGACACTTCATTGTCAGGTAGTTCGTTGTTTTGAGGATAATGATATAGTTCACGTGAATGGAAAAATTGACCCAAAAGCAGACATTGATATTATCAGCTTGGAACTTGCATTTGCGGATCTTGATCAGGTATGTTCCATGTTCGTTGTGATCTTTTTACTTGATATGGAACACTCTTTGTCATGGTCTTCCTTAGAGTACATGTTCTGCAGATTATTATGCTGAAATTCTGTAGCTCTAATTGGTTGAATAACAATGAGGGCACTATGTTTGCTTTTGACTGATGTATAACAGATTTCTTTGAACTTGCTGGCTGATTTAAACCGTATATCTCCTTCACTTGTAGTGATTTATTATTCACTGAATGAGTGAAGAACTGATTTAATCTGACAACAAAAAGAAAATTGTAATCTCACTTTGTATATAAACAAACCATTCAAAATCTTACTCATTCTTTATGATTTGACTTGTCGAGGGGATTAGATTACTTCTCTATTCCATACAATGGCAGAATCGGGGATAGGGAACTATACTGTCTCCCTACCTAATTTATTGTAGAAATTTCCGGGATCAATGATTTGACCATGCAAAAAAAAAAAAAAGAAATACTTTTCTTGGGTAAAGGAATAGATGACTCGATGCCTCAACAACATTCTTGGGAATCATAGCCAAACAAAGAGAAGATACAAAACATTTGTAGGCCTTGCTCAGTCTAGAATATGAAACAAAGTTACCAATAGGATGTTGAGTACATGACCTGACACCCTTTCGTAGGGCGATGGGAAGCTCTTCACTCGCAGCAACAGTTTGAATCTCTTCTTCAATAGGTTGCTTCTGAGCACGACTTGGGTCATCCAGGGAAGGACTAACTGGATTGGAAGTAGAATTCTCACCACCTATCATCTCATCTGTACAGACTCTTCGCTTAGAGTAAACATGCCCAAACAGACGATTGCATTCCTCTTCTGCCCCAATAGAACACTCCCCATTTTTCTCCTGTTCAAGCACCTCAATAGAAGGACCAACGGATTCACGCCTGTAGTCCAAAAAATCTGTAAATTGAATTTCCTAACTCGGAGAATACTCTTCCTTAGACATAGAATTCTCTTCTTGAAGAGGATTCTCACCAAAATAGGAAGCATGTTCAAGGATAGTGACATCCTTGGTAACATAAGCACGACTAGTGGAAGGGTCCCGACACTTGTATCCTTTTTGAGTGGGAGAATAACCTAGAAATATGCCCTTAATAGACCTTGGGTCAAGCTTTTTAATGTGAGGACTATGATTGTGAATAAAGCAAACACAACCAAAAACTCTGGGAGGAAGAGAGAAAGATTCACGACTCCCCGGTAACATAGAGTGAGGCGTCTGCCCATTCAACACACGACTAGGCAAACGGTTTATAAGATACGCACTGGTCAACACAACATCCCCTCAATACCTTTTTGGAACATGACGTTGAAAAAGAAGGGCCCGAGTCATATTCAATAACTAACGATTCTTTCGTTCAGCAACTCCATTTTGAGGAGGAGTATAACTACATGAAGTCTTATGAACAATTCCCTTTTTTCGAAAGAAACTATCAACAGACTGACACATATACTCACGAGCATTGTCAGATCGAAAGGTCTTAACAGATGCTCCATATTGAGTTTCCACATAAGCAATAAAAGTCTCTATGACAGTAAGAACTTCACTACGGTCTTTCAACAGGTAGACAGTAGTGTTACGAGAACAATCATCTATGAAGGTGATAAAATATTGAAAACCATGACAAGAAGGAATCCCTGCAGGCCCCCACACATCAGAATGAATTATGGCAAATACCTCATTAGACCGATGGCTAGACAAAGGGTATGAAGCCCTAACATGTTTGGCCAGGTGACAGACATCACAGGACACCATAGTCATGTCTAACCTGGAACATAAATCAGGAAACAACTGTCTAAGAAGTCTAAAAGGCAGGTGTCCTAGGCGCTCATGCCAACGTAGAATCAACTGAAGGGAGTCCTCTCTATTTTTCGTTGCTTGGCTGACTGCCGTCATGAGAGCCTGAGCAGCACACATAGGTAAACGACATAGCCCGTCAGAAGTCAGACCAATCCCAATCCTCTTCCCTGTCACCAAGTCCTGCATAGCACAACGATCAACAGAAAAGATAAGTTCGCAATTCAACTCTTTCGTGATCTTGCTAACCGACAAGAGATTCAAGGGAAGATGGGGAACATGTAGAGCATTGTGGACTAAGAACTTGTGCAAAAGTGAGAGACTCCCTTTCCCACCCACAGAGATAGATGAACCATTGGCAAGAGAAACACGTTCTTTTCCTGACAAAAGTTTATACCCATGAAAGACCTTAGGATCGCCGGTCATGTGGTGAGTAGCGCCACTGTCGATGATCCACTCTCCCATACAGGAATCCGCCATCACGTCGATAAAATACCAAGGAGTGGAGAGGGCGATACTGCCTGGCGGACAACTCTGAGGGCGACCGCAAGAGGGCAGAGAGACGCACGGGACGTTGGGGCGACACTTGGGAACAATGGGGCCAAAAACGGGAACTCCACCACAACAGAAACGGGGGCTGAACAGAAACAACTCGCCGAGCGATGGAGTAACGTCGAGCGACGCTGAGAATCTCAGGCGGAGGCAGCAGCGGCGGTGGAAGCAGCAGCGGCGGCAGCAGTAGCGAGAGATAGAGAAATTAGGGTTGAAACTTCACAAACCCAAAAAATTTCTCAAACTCGTCGGCTCTGATACCATGTAGAAACACGAAATATAGAAGAAAAGGAATACGATGAACACGATGTAACGTGGAAAACCCTCAACTAGAGGGAAAAAAATCACGGGTGAGGAGGTCAGGTGCCCACTAGCCGCCAGACTCTCTCTCTCTTTGAAACTTCATTAACTCACAAGATTAAGGTTTACAATGGTATAAGTATGCCCCAACCAGGACACACTGGATCGGGTCCAGACCCAGACCCATACATCAAGATCCGTCAACATAAGGTAAGATTAACTCTTTAGCATCAATCCTCTCACGGATAAAGTGGCGATCAATCTCAACATGCTTTGTTCTGTCATGTAGTACAAGGTTATTGGCTAGGTTGATTGCAGACTTGTTGTCACAGTACATCTTCATAGGTCCTCCAATCTCTATCCCGGTATCAACTAGCAATATTTGTACCCATAGTAACTTTGACACTCATAGCAATAGCTCTATACTCAGCCTCCGCACTAGATCGAGAACACACATTTTGCCTTTTGCTTCTCCAGATAACAAGCTTTCCTCCCAAGTAGACACAGTACCTTGAGGTAGACCTTTTAGTATCAGCATAGACTGCCCAGTCAGCATCGGAATACCCTTCGATCTCAACAGGTTCTTGTTTCACATATAAGAGCCCCTTGCGAGGATTCCTCTTTAAATAGCACAATATTCTGTCCACAACCTTCAAGTGTGCATCAGTAGGGGCATGCATGAATTGACTCAGTACATTCACAACAAAAGCGATATATGGTCGAGTGATGGTAAGATAAATCAACTTCCCAACAAGACGTTGATATCTTCCTTTGACTTCACAAAGCAACTCCCCATCTCTAAGGCTCAACTTGTGCCCAGCATCAAGAGGAGTAGAAGCTGGTCTACACCCCAGCTTACCGGTCTCCACCAATAGATCTAGTGTGTATTTCCGTTGATTTAACATAAGGCTGATACTGGACCTAGCAATCTCAAGACCAAGAAAGTACCTCAATTTACCAAGATCCTTGAGATCAAATTCGGCAGCCAATAAACCCTTTAATCTTGCTATCTCCTCTTCATCATCACTTGAAAAGATCATATCATCAACATAAACTAACAAAAGAGTAACCTTACCCTCCATCCTCTTTACAAACAGGGTATGATCTCCATTTCCTTGTTTGTAGCTATGCTTTCTCATTACAAGTCTAAGACGTTCAAACCATGCTCGGGGAGATTGTTTAAGCCCATACAAAGCTTTTTTCAGTTTACAACATTTTTCAGGTCTCTTAAAACCTGGGGGCATACACATATACACTTCTTTTTCAAGATCTCCATTGAGAAAGACATTTTTAACGTCAAGTTGGCACATCTTCCAACCCTTCAACACTGCTAAAGAAATAATAACTCTAACAGTCTTCATCTTCGCAACAGGAACAAACGTCTCTAAGTAGTCGATCCCATATTTCTGACTGAACTCCTTGGCCACCAGACGAGCTTTGTACCTCTCAACGTTCCCATCTAGTCTGTACTTAATGGTGTAGACCCACTTGGACCCAACCAGATGAGCCGCTTCAGGGATCTCTACCGCTTCCCATGTCTGGTTTCTGCCCAAGGCCTCCATCTCTTCTTGCATAGCATGAGTCCACTTGGGATCATTTTGAGCCTTTGTAACATTCCTGGGAGTCATAGCCAAAGACAAAGATGATACAAAACATTTGTAATCAGTTCTCAATCCAGAATAAGACACACAGTTACCAATAGGGTGTTAAGTACATGACCTGACACCCTTCCTCAGGGCAATGGGAAGCTCCTCCTTTTCAGTTCCTCTTTATCTATCTTCCTCAATTGCTTCTGAGCATGACTTGGGTCATCCAGGGAAGAAGTAGGATTGAGATTCAGAGTAGACTTCTCACCATCAGTCACCTTATCTGTACAATCTCTTCTTCTAGAGTACACCTGCCCAAACAAACGATTGCATTCATTTTCCGTCCCAGTAGAACACTCTCCATTCCTCTCCTGTTGAAGCACCTCAGTAGACTCTCCATTTTTCTCCTTTTCAAGCACCTCAACAGTTGGATTTTCGTCGATAGATGGATTTTCTTCGTGCCTGTAGTCCAAAAAATCTGTAAACTGAATTTCCTGACTTGGAGAATACTCTTCCCTTGACATCTCCCCCTGAAGAGGATTCTCACCAAAATAGGAGACATGTTCCAAGAATGTGACATCCTTGGTAACGTGAACACGACCAGTGGTGGGATCTAGACATTTATACCCCTTTTGAGTAGGAGAATATCCAATAAATACTCCCTTAATTGACTTGGGATCAAGTTTATTCACATTGGGACTGTGATCATGAATGAAACATGTTGAATAATAGAGGAGAACGAGAGAGAGAGAGAGAGAGAGACGGCAAAGAAAATCTTATATCAATCGTGTGCTCTAATCTCTACTTAAAGAGAGACTAGGGCACGGCTGTATCAACTTACAAAAGAGAGACACATAAAAAAGAAAAAAAAGACATAAAAGAACCCTAACTTTTAAATATTCAGAAAACTACCACACTTAAGCAAAACTTTCTAATTTCAACACTCCCCCTCAAGCTGGAGCATAGATATCAACCATGCTCAGCTTGTTACAACATCTAGAGAAATCACCAATAGGAAGAGCTTTCATAAACATATCTGCTGCTTGGTCTTCAGAAGCTACATGAACTGTAGACACCACACCTTCTTTTATAAAGTCGCGAATATAGTGACAATCCACCTCAATGTGCTTAGTTCTTTCATGAAATACTGGATTGTTTGCAATATAAGTAGCAACCTTGTTATCACAATACATTCTCATAGGAAGTGGAACGTGAATACTCATATTCGTTAGCATAGATTTAACCCATGTAATCTCAGTCGCCGTTTGAGCCATTGCTCTATATTCAGATTCTGCACTTGATCTAGAGACTACATTTTGTTTCTTGCTTCTCCATGATATGAGATTACCTCCAATAAAGACACAGAAGCCAGTTGTAGACCTTCTATCATCAACAGACCCTGCATAGTCAGCATCACTATAGGCAACAACATCAAGAGATTCACCTTTCTTAAAAAAGAGACCTCTGCTTGGGGATGATTTTAGATATTTCAACACCATCATCGTTGCATCCCAGTGGACTTTTCTAGGCTTTTCCATAAACTGGCTTAATTTCCCGACAGCGAAGCTTATATCTGGCCTTGTTACAGTAACATAAAGTAGTTTCCCAATGAGAGACCTGTAAGACCGAGAATCGACTAGTTCTGATTGATCATCATGGAGGTGAATACGTGGATTCATAGGAAGATTAGCCGGCTTGGTTCCTAGCATCCCTGTGTCCTGTAGTAAATCAATGACATACTTCCTTTGAGACAATGCTACACCCTCTTTGTTTTTCACAACTTCAATCCCAAGAAAATATCTCAAGTGACCAAGATCCTTCGTGACAAAATGTTTTTGAAGAAAAGCCTTTGCAGCAGATATTTCTCGACCACAATCACCTGTCAAAATAATGTCGTCAACATAAACTATCATGACAACTATACCTGTGGATGTTTTCTTGATGAATAGAGAATGATCCAACGGAGATCGTTCAAATCCACATTGTGAAACCACCTCTGATAATTTATGGAACCATGCCCTAGGACTTTGTTTAAGTCCATAAATAGCCTTCTTCAACCGACACACTTTACTACACTCCCCTGTCTTTCGAACCCTGGTGGTTGCTGCATATATACAGTCTCCTCAAGATCACCATACAAAAAGGCATTCATCACATCAAGCTGATACATAGGCCAATCAGAGTGAACTGCAACAGAAATAATAAGGCGAATAGTGCCCAAACGTGCCACTGGAGAGAACGTCTCAAAGAAGTCAACTCCGTATGTCTGAGTGTAACCTTTAGCTACTAATCGAGCTTTGTATCGCTCTAATGATCCATCTAAATTATATTTGACCGTAAATACCCATTTGGAGCCAACGATGTCACAATCTGTAGGCGGATCAACCAACTCCCAGGTACCACGTTGAACGAGAGCATTCATCTCATCTTGCATAGCTGTACGGCATTTACAATCTAGTAAGGCCTGTTGATGACAAGTTGGGACAGTATGAACTGTCATAGCCTTCAGAAACTGTTGTAAGTTATCATCAAGATGGACAGTAGAAACAAAGTGAGAGATAGGATGCATGGTACACTGTCTCTTGCCTTTGCGCAGGGCTACAGGCAAGTCATCTAAAGGAACAACATCAGTTATACTTACTTCAGTGGAGCTTACATCTCGAGAAGAGTCTGATGGTCGACCATGAGAGAGGTCCTGTCACCGAGTATATACCAATGGGGGATCCTGATACCTATTCATAGTAAGAGTAGGAGATGGAAAGGATTGCAACGAGATAGGAGGAATAGGTAAAGGGATAGGACATGGTACTTCAGTTGAGGCAGAAGTATGACTGAAGTAAGGCTGAGACTCAAAAAAAGTGACATCCGCACTGATATACTCCTTTTGAGTTGTCGGATCAAAACACTTGTACCCTTTTTGGTTTCGAGGATAGCCAATGAAAACACATTTAATGGCTTGTGCTGCAAGTTTATCATGTTTAGGTCCAAGAATATGTACAAAACAGGTACAACCAAACACTTTTGGAGCAACGGAAAACAAACCACGATTGGGATAAACAAGTTTGATAGGTACTTTGTGGTCAATTGAGGATGATGGCAAACGATTGGTCAGGTAACAAGCCATGAGTATAGCATCACCTCATAGGTAAGCAGGAACATGATTATGAAGCATGAGGGTACGAGCAATAGTTAGAAGTTGCCGATGCTTTCGTTCGGCAACTCCATTCTGTTGTGAGGTATGAGGACAAGTAAATTGGGGAGAAATTCCATTTTCAGCATAAAAGTTCATTAAGATAGATGATTTGAATTCAATAGCATTATCAGTGCGGATACACTTGACCACAGAACCAAATTGAGTCTTTATTTCAATAATCAAATTTTTGAGAATACAAATTACTTCAGACCTTTCCTTCAAAAGGAATACCCAAGTGACTCTAGAATAATTATCAACAACGGTAAGAAAGTACCTAAACTTATTTCGGCTAGCAACCCTGCTAGGCCCCCACACATCAACATGAAGAAGATCAAATAACCCTTGACTGGACGGACTAAGACTAGATGGAAAACTACTACGTGTGTGTTTGCCGAGTTGACAAGCCTCACATTGAAAGGACTCTGGAACAGAAAGATTAGGAAGCAAGGAACGGAGCTTGGGTACTGAAGGTTGACCAAGCCGGAGGTGCCACTGGAAGACTGTAGACTCTGAGGTAGAAGAGGTAGCAGCAAGACCCATAGGAGTCAACAGAATGTAAACGCCCCCTTTCTCATAGCCGCCACCAATCGTCTTCCGAGTTTGCAAGTCCTGAAATGAGCATGAACCAAGGTCAAAAATAATACGACAGTGTAAATCTGTAGTCAACTGTTTAACCGACAGTAAGTGAGATGGAAATTCAGAAGCATATAAAACATGTGGAATAGTCATAGACTCAGAGAATTTCACATCTCCATAACCCAATATGGGTGACAATCTACCATCTGCAATTTTTACATGACGTGGCTGGGGAAATTTATGCAGAGTCGTAAAGGACTCGGGTCTACTGCAGAAGTGTCTCGATGCTCCTGAATCAATAATCCACGAAGTACCTGAGTCAGATGCGGAAGGACCTGCTGAGAAGGCTCCATCAGTCACCGCTGTAGAAGCTGAAGCTTGTGAGGCTTTGTGTGCCAAAAATTGCTCGTACTCAGCTTTGTCAATGCTAACTGTCTCTGAAGCTATACTAGGTGAAGATTCCTCCAATGTAGGAGTGGCAGTCTGTGCTGAACCCATAGACAAATAAGCAGGACTCTTGCCTTGTTTGGTGACCATATTTTTTCCCTGTGACAAAGAGGATGAGCGGCCATGTTTATCCCAACAGCGATCCTCTAAGTGACCAATCTTTCCACAGTAAGTGCATTGGAACCTCCCACGGCCTCCAGTTCCACGACCCATACCTCTTCCTCTGGCACTATAGGTGGAACCATGACTACGACCACCTCCCACAGCAAGGGCAGAAGCAGGCGTCACACCAGTAGGTTGAGACAGGCTAATAGCAAGGCGGCTAAGTCTGTTGTATGCATCAGAGAGATCTGGAATTTCACTTCCAGTGAGCATCTGATCTTTAGCTGTCGCATACTCAGGAGAGAGACCAGCAAGAAACTTTGCAACCATAGTAGGTTCAAAGTGAGACTTATAACACGATTTGCAAGGAGGGCGCAAAAATTTCAGACGTTCATAAGTAGCTTTCACAGTTGCAAAGTATTGAGATAAATCTTGATTTTCCTGTCGGAGGTTGTGTAACTCTTCTTCAACTTGAAGGATTTTACTCACATTCTTATCTTGAGAATATGTCTGTCTAAGGAAGTCCCACATCTCCTTTGCAGTAGTATAGTACGTAATAGTAGAAGCAATTTGAGGCTGGACACTGTTCATCATCCACGACATAACCATACTGTCGTCCTCTTCCAAGGTTATGTACTTCCCGGTCTTGTTAATAGGCTCATCCTCTTCAATTATGTGTTTCTTTCGATGCCCTTTTACTGATAACATAAAAGATCTGGACCACAGTTCATAGTTGTGTCCATCTAATTTAACCGTAGATCCATAGGAGAAGGGATTTCCGCTTCCTTTATGATCATTACCACCTTCTGAATTTTGGTTCGCAACCATAATAAATCACGTCAAGAATGAGAAGACCAAGACCCCTTTACGCAGACTTTAGGAAAAAAAAATCTGCTGAAAAAAACACACGACAGGACAGGGATAAAGGTGCTGAAAAATCCTTATAAATGGAGTCTGCAGGAGCTCCTAATATTCCAGATCTTGCTTTATTAAAAAAAAATTCAATCACCACGTAAATCACAACAACAACCCGTATATCAACTCTCTACTTATGCAGCAACTTCAAGAGGACAACAGGAATAACACATGATAAAGAAACAAGCACACGTTCCTTTCACATCCCCACATAGCAAAAGAAGTCTGCCGAAGCCACACCAGAGACGTACTGGAAAAAAAAACTTGCTGAAAATCGTGACTTGCAGAAAATAGCCTGCTGAAAAACAGAATACGTCAGACACTAACAGCCACCAAAAAACAGAATACGCCAGACACTAACAGCCACCAACAGCCCAACGATCCACTCAAATATTCTCAACGGAGTCCATCACAGCAAAAAAAAAAATTATTCCACACCTCCACATGAAAACCTTCCACGAACAGCACAAGAAAAAAGTTGTTCCACACAAGCTATGTGAGGATCTGATCGCGCCTTCCACATAGGCGAGATCAGATCCTCCTCCAGGTAGTAAGAAGTATGAGGAAAGTTAGGGATTACGCCAGGAAAAGTCTGAAATACAGGACACGATCACGAAGGCAGCCTCTCGACGAAGACGCTCGCAGGTTGAGATTAGTCGGTCACGCCAGATCACGCAAGCAGCTTGATACGGTGACGCCAGCAGCTTGGGACGAGTCGGTCACGCGAGAAGTTTTTTTCCTCGCTCTGATACCATGTTGAATAATAGAGGAGAACGAGAGAGAGAGAGAGAGAGAGAGAGACGGCAAAGAAAATCTTATATCAATCGTGTGCTCTAATCTCTACTTAAAGAGAGACTAGGGCGCGGCTGTATCAACTTACAAAAGAGAGACACATAAAAAAGAAAAAAAAAAAAGAAAAAAAGACATAAAAGAACCCTAACTTTTAAATATTCAGAAAACTACTACACTTAAGCAAAACTTTCTAATTTCAACAAAACAAACACATCCAAAGACACAAGGGGGAAGATGAAAGTGTTGACGACTCCCTGGCAGCATAGAGTGTGGTGACCGCCCGTTTAACACACGACTAGGCATGCAATTAATCACGTATGCACTAGTAAGAATTGCATCTCCCGAATAACATTTTGGAAGATTCCTTTGAAACAATGGGACTCTAGTAACATTAAGCAACTGACGATTTTTCCTCTCAGCAACCCCATTTTGAGGAGGTGCATAGTTGCACGACGTCTCATGAACAATCCTTTTTTTCGAAGGAACTCCTCAACAGTTTGATACATATACTCACGAGCATTATCAGACCGAAAGGATGAAAGTTTCTATAACATGGGGTACTTTGCTACGATCTTTCAACAGGTAAACAAAGGTACTCCTTGAATAATCATCTATGAAGTTATAAAATACTGAAAACCACTACGAGAATGAATTCCCGAAGGCCCCCACATATCAGAATGAATCAAGGAGAAAACTTTATTAGCACGACTATTAGAAACTGGGTACGAAGGACTAACATGTTTAGCAAATTGGCACACATCACAAGATAACATAGAAATGTTCAAACTAGAACATAAATCAGGAAACAATTGTTTCAAAATCCCAAAAGGGAGATGTCAAAGGCGTTCATGCCAATACAAAAATAACTGAATACTCTCTTCCCTCTTCTTCTCGGTCCTGCTAATCGCTGTCAGAGTTGTGGCCGCCCGGATAGGAAGTCGATATAGGCCTTCAGACACCAAACCAATCCCAATCTTCTTCCCTGTCACCAAGTCCTGCAAAACACAACGATTTGCAGAGAATATAAGTTCACAATTCAACTCTTTTGTGATCTTACTAACAGATAAAAGATTCAAGGGAAGATGCGGAACATGTAAGGCCCCATGCACTAAAAATTTGTTTAACAAGGAAAGACTCCATTTTCCGGCCACAGAGGTAAAAGAACCGTCGGCAAGAGAGACACGTTTCTTTCCCAAAAACAACTTATATTCGTGAAAGAGCTTAGGGTTGTCAGTCATGTGATGAGTGGCACCACTGTCAACAATCCACTCTCCCATGCAAGAATTACCTTTCTCACCCGAAATGGCCTTCACATCATCTGATGCTTTGGCCTGACCAACATCAATCTGACTCAAATATGCGCGAAGCTCACGAATCTGTTCCGCAGAGATAGAAGTTTTGCCTCCACTAGGGTTTGATGCATTAGAAGTAGGCTTCTTCCCACCAGAAAACCTCCCTTTACTATTCTTCTTTTCAGGATGCAGGTCCCAACAGAACTCCATGGTGTGACCTAGTTTCTTGCAATGAGTACATTTCCGAGGAGGTCGGGCAATTCCCTTGGAGGCACGGCTAACCAAAGCTGACCGTTCATTATGTGACATGTGTTCCCCCCTATGTCACACGGTCACGGAAAAATGGGCCACGTTTCGGTGTCGACACTCCGACACCTGGATACCGACACTTGGACACGGCCGGATACGTTTTGGATCGGGTCTGGGTCAGACCCGATCCGAACCACTTTACTAACCCGACATTCTTTGTTTTGTTTGAGACTTTCTTTCTTATGACTTATGAGATTGGTAATGAACAATGTTTTGTTTGAGAATCTGAGATTTTCTTTCTTATGACTTATGAGATTGTAAGAGTTAATTATTAATTTAATGTTTTTTTATTATCCTTTTTAATTTTTTAGAATATAAAATTCGCCGTGTCCGCATATCCTAAAATTTTGAAAATTGCTGTGTCCGCATACCCGTACCCATACCTGTGTGACATTGGCTCCCCCTTTCTTCCACTTATGACTAGACGCCTTTGTTCTTCAGCTTCCACACGGGAGTAGACATCTTCAATACTAAATGCTTCTTCAGAATTAATAATTTGACTCCTTACATTTTCGAATTCATTGTTCAGTCCGGCTAAGAATAGGAATAATCCTATTCTCCCATTCTTTGGCCACATAATGCATCTGGTCTTGGGGACAATTCCAAGTGTCATCTGAACAGTAGTCAAGATCTTCCCATTTGGACTTTCAGGCTGCATAAAAATCTGCGACTGAGAGATCCCCTTGCCGAAGAGCGTACACATCCTTCATCAATTGATACACTCGAATGTTCCTCTTCTTCTGGCCATACATTTGTTCCAAAATAATCCACATATCTCTCGCCGTCTTCTTACGAAGAATGAGAGGTTGAATATCAGAAGATACAAAATTGACAATCCAAGTTTTTACTTGGTTGTCTTCAAGGAACCAAGTATCCCAAGCCGCACTAGTCGCAACAGGTTCAACCTTTCTCTCATTCACATAAGCAATACGGCCTCGGCCAGCAATCCCCATAGTGATGGCAGCGGACCATTGAAGGTAATTTTCCTTGGTGAGCCAAATGGTAGTAACTTGAACGGGGAAATTTTCAGTTCTCGAGATACCAACATTTGTCTGATCGGTATTGACTGTAGAGGAAGAAGAATCAACCATGATCACCAACTAGTACCCACAACCCTGGACGACGAAACCACCACCGGCGGCGTTAACCAGAACACTAGCAGCGGCAAAGCTAGGCAACGATGCTGGGCTGCAGCCAGAAATCAGGAGCAAGAGCAGCCGGAATTGGTGGCAACAATGGAAGCAGCGGTGGCGGTGGCAGCGGCGGAACAAGGGCAGCGATCAATGGAACGGTCAGGGCCGGAACTTCACGGCTGGCAAAAAATTTTACAAACTAGAACCTGACTCTGATACCTTGTTGAAACAATAGAAACACTATAAACCAAGATCGAACACAGATGTAACGTGGAAAATCCTCAACGAGAGGGAAAAAACCACAGCTGCGGAGGATTGGTGCCCACTAGCCGTCAGACCCTCTCTCTCTTAAGATTTCATTCTCATGTAGAAATTAGGGTTACAAGTCTTTAAGGCCCAACAAGGGCTACAAGCTGGATCGGGTCTAGATCCAGACGCGGTCCCAAGACCCATCTTTACATGCTTCAACAGATGGCAATCCGTTCTCTTCGGATGATAAGTCTATGATGATTAGCCTGTTAGAAGATCTGAGCGAGTGCGACACCCCCTTCATAGATGGGTAAGTTACGATAACATTTCCTTAGATTTTCAGCTCTTTATGTCTCAAGTTATAAAACAAGATGAACCTACTTCTTTTGAAGAAGCATCCAAAGTCGTGCATTGGATTGGGGTAAGGAATGAAGAAATAAATGCACTACATGAATGTGGGACATGGAAAATTGTTCCTAAACCCAAAGAAAGGAATGCAGTAGGATCGAAATGGATTTATAAAGTCAAATATAAACTTGATGGCAGTGTGGAAAGATACAAGGCAAAATTGGTGGCACGAGGCTTCACACAGCAATATGAACAAGATTATGATGAGACATTCAACCTTGTGATCAAAATGGAAACAATCCATGTGATTATTGTTAGAATGTATATGTCCCTGTCTATACATATATCTATATGTATGTATATTACATATATTAGTATGCTAATATATGTCTTATATATATATATATTTATGTGCATAGTCTAAGGTACTTAGGTCGTGTTTGTAATTTTATCTTTGTAATTTTATCTTTCTCTTTGTACTTTTTCCTTTATTTTATTTTTCACCTTTGTTTTATTATTTTTTAGAGGGGATATAGCTGTTGGACCAGCCTCCAACGGCTAGATTTCTAGCCGTTGGAGATGGCCCAACAGCCATCTCCCTTCTTCTTCTCTTTCTTTTCTTGTATTATAAATAAGGGACTTTTGTCCCTTGTTTTGCTTAAGGCTTTTAGGCCTCTCTTGTGTATTCTCCTCTTGAGATTAATATATTTGGTATATTCTCCTCAAGTTTGAGGTTTGGCTTTGTATTACCTATTGAAGTTGTTGGGATCTTCAAGAGTGTATCTCTTGAAGCATTTGCATTCTCAAGATCGGGCCTGATTTACATGGTATCAGAGCAAGGTTGGGCCTTTCGATTTGCTGATTCTCAAATATTGAAGAATCAATTCGTGCTGCCCTTTTTGGAGCTGAGAAACACACCAAGTGTTTGATATAATTACTGGCTGCAGTATTGCACAAGAAGAGCTGTCTTGTTGTTGATTTGTGGTGGCTGTTTTGGCGCCAACTTCTTGCTGATTTTGTGGTGGCTGTTTAGACGCTGTTTTTGGGGCTGCTCTACTACCTTTGTGGCTGACATCGTGGACCTTCCAAAGCTTTCTTGTTGCTGGTTTTGTGGCTGTTCTTCATCTAAGTTCTACCTCGTCATCTCTACTACGTCTATACAAGGTACACATCATGGATGAGAGAACTTCTTCTACTCCTCTTCCTAAACTTCATCAAATTATGTTTCATGGGCAAAAACTATGGAACATTTTATTAGAAGTAAAGGTTTATGGGGACTTGTTCATGGATCTAAAGGTGATCCTCAATTAGTCCTAACCAAAACCATAGATGGAAACGCCCATGAACTAGATGGAGTTGAAAAGAACAAGGTTATGAATGAATATGAAAAAAAATGGGAGGAATGGAAGATAGGACATCATAAAATCATTACATAGATTATTGCTTGTGTCGATACTACAACCATGGGTCAAATAGCCAAGCATAATTTTGCTCATGAAGCTTGGGAATTCCTCAAGAAAACCCACACTATGAAGGATGTGGCCTATGTTACAGCCGGCAGTCTTTTTGAGAGAGAAAACATTATCATTCACTAACCCTAATCTCCATAATAAAGAGATTAGGGTAGAAAAGGGATTTACAAATAACATCAACCAAAAATAGGGAAATGTTTAAAAAGACCTCATAACTATTAAATATTATAAAGAACCACCTAGAAACATAAACTCTTCTAATTCAACACTCCCCCTCAAGCTGGAGCATACATATTAAACATGCTCAGCTTGTCACAACATCTAGAGAAATCACCAATAGGAAGAGCTTTAGTGAAGACATTTGCAGCTTGATCTTCTGATGGTACATGAATAGTGGCAATGGTTCCTCCTTGAACGAGAGGCAGCTTCATTGGACGTAACCTTGTGTCTTGGAGTTGTCAAAAGCAAAAGGCAGTGGCAAGATCCAACACTGAAGTTGAATACAAATGTATGGCCGTAGGTACTGCTGAAGTTACATGGGTTAGACATTTGCTAGAGGACATTGGAGAAAAGATTAAAATATCAATGTTAATGTGCGATAATCAAAGTGCTATTAACATTGCTTTTAATCCCATATAACATGGTTGAACAAAGCACATTGAGATTGATCAACATTTTATTAGACAAAAAGTGGAAGACATGGGGATATAGATGAACAAGTCGCAAACTTATTTACAAAAGAACTGACCAGGCAATGATTCTGGTTTCTAAAAGACAAGTTGTACATGGTGCAAAATCATATACAATTTGAGGGAGGATGGGTAAGATGTTGGATCTAATCTGATCCAGATCCAACACATCTAACTATGTCTAATCACATTTATTTAGGCAGGGCCATGATTGTAATTTCTGTAATTGCTTCATTCTAGACTCTAGATTATTGTGATTGCTTCATTTTAGATTATTGTAAATTGTATAGAATGATCATTATATAAACAGGCTGCGTGAGAATGTAAATCCTTACCTCCCTTCCTCCTTTCTCTTTTCTTGTTCTCTCTTAACCTTTCCTTTGCTGAAATTGATCGTAGGTTATAGTTCGATACCCAAAATTTAACAGTGGCAACCCCTATTTATAGCCAAAAGTTATTATTTTTTTATCACTTATTATATTATAGTTTATATTATTCTATCTTGAGGTTTAGAAAAACAGTAATATATTTTGAGGAGGTTTGTTCAATTAATTATATTTAAATGATTAGTTTCAGTTCCGGTTTAACTTAGTGTTTAATCTTAGCTTAAGAGCTCTAATCTGTCATTAATTGGGTGCTTAAGCTCTTAAACTATCATTTGTTAATTTAATCCCAACTAGCATAAATTTAATCTCAATTAGCTAATTACTAATCTACCCCTGGTCTGGCTGAAAATTACAAGTTTGCCACTGACCAAAGACCGTAATACCCCGGTCTTACTGGATCTTGGACTATTTTAGCCTTCTAGTATGACTGTGAATTCCGTAACCATCAGACTTCCATTTTTCGTCTGGTTCGAAACACGAGCAAGGCTAGGTCGCATATTTTTATATGTATTGTTAGTTTCAAATTCTGATGTAATGTCTTAGCAATACTCACACAGAAACACAGTGAAGTTCAGTTACTTCTAAGGGTAAAACTGTAATTCATAAACTGTTTCTTATGCCAAGAAGCTGGATGTTACATCCTGCCCTACAGAAAGCTTTACTGGAGTCATATTCATCCTGATTTCCCTAAAGTTCAGTAAGTACTAAAAAGTTTTCTGCTAAATGAATGTGTCTTGGTGCATATTTGTGAGTAAAAGTGCACCCAATGGTTTAGAACAGAAAAGAAGGAACTTTTGAAAACCAAAGGCCCTAAGGAACCTATAAGTAGCTGTTACGTATGTCTATCTCTTCATGGATCACTACCTTGGTTCTGCATGTTCCTTTTAATGGTCCCTATAAGACGATTGTTCCCACATTAACATAAAACAATAACGGGATGACTAATTTTTCCCTGATCTGGAGTCATTAATCCATTCATAATTAGTAGCCTCATTCATGATGTTTTAGCAATTAATAAGTGGTTTGTAGCAATACATGATGCGGGGAAAGCACTTGGAGCACATACTTTTCACGCAGAAACAACTGGGTCATGTTCAAGGTGTCCCGAGTGTTTATTAGATACTTTCCTATGAAGTAACTGCAATCATCCTGCAGCCATTATGTTGGACTGTGGTCTTCCATTCTAGATTCAGATGATAAAGTTAATTTTTAGGCTCGGAACTTGTTGTGATGGCATTCAACCTCATGCACGGTGACCAAGATTCACATGTTCATATAATGATATGGCTATTTAATTGATGGATCGTTGATTATGCAAATGAATTTTGAAGTGGAGATTTTTCAGAGGACTATTTGAATTAAGCAGTAACTAAAGTTTTATTGGCTGACACAGCTGTTTTTCTTGCCTATGAAATGAATAGCACCAAATCTTTTGGTCAAATATGTTTGTTGACAAGTTCTATAAGGTGGTCAACAAAGGTGATGCTTTGCATGTCTTTTTTGTATTATTTATTTATGCTTCTGGTTTTGAAAATATCTGAATTATATTGTTGTACAGATTGAGAAAAGGATGGAGAAGTTAAAAAAGGGAAAAGCAAAAGAGTCCCAATCAAAACTAAAGGTTACTTTTCTGTGACAGTCGACGTGTTTTATATGAGCACTCTCACATATTCCAGTAGCTTAATCTTTCAGCTTATTTGGAAGTTTAGGAGGAAGCTGAAAGGTGTGCCTTGGAAAGGATTCAGGAGACGCTGATGAAAGGAAAGCCTGCAAGATCAGTTTTCCTGTCAGATCTTGAAAAGGAATCAATACGCCATCTATGCTTGCTGACGATGAAACCAGTCATATTTGTTGCTAATGTGGCTGAATCTGAGATCGGTCATCCATATGAAAATTCACATGTTAAAGAAGTAGCAAATCTTGCATATGAGTTCGGATCTAGGGTGGTAACGATCTCAGCACAGGTACAACTTTGTCCAGTTTTATACAATCCAATTTCTGGATGTGAAAGTATTCAGAGATATATGTCCTGTTGTTTTCTGATGTACTTGTCTAATTCTAAGTAAATCCTTAAGGTTTTTTGTTCTGATATTCATCCCTTATGTCTTCACTATAAATGTGACTATAATAGTCATTAAAGAAGAATATGATAGAAAAAGGCACTAAGGCCACTTGAAAAGATATTAATCTTATTGAATGAGTACACAATGGCATGGCTGAGTAAAACAGCATGCATAATACAAGAGATTGCTGAAATATATATACAAGAGACAAGAAAGAAGAAGAGGCTAAAGAAGGAGTGGTTCTAGCGGTTGGGAGTTAGAATGAGGAGGGCAAAAAGAAAAGAAAATAAAATAAAAAAAAAGAAAATGTAAAAGAAAAGAAAAATAAAATAAAATGTAAAAGAAAATAAAATGGAAAATAAAATGTAAAATACCTAAGCTAAAAACCTAGTTACAATATCATTATGAGATCTTATTTCTTAACATTCACATCACCGTGGCATTGGCTTATGGGATTGTATATTCTTGGAATGTGTGTGAGTGTGCATGCATGGTGCACTTAGATGCATGTGTTCTGGTCCATTCTATTTGGATCTCTTAAAGTTGTCATCTGTTTTTGAAGTTTCACATATACAGATGGGGGCTCATTCAGGAACAATGAATACTTGTTTAAACCGCCCATAAGAATCATGTTCTGACTCTTATTCGGAGAATACCCAATAATGGGTTTCATGGAATGAATGATTGATCCAGGGTGTGAAGCAGTGTCAAACCAACCAACAAGCATTAGCTCTCCCTGAAAAGGAGGTGATCCAGCCGCACCTTCCAGTACGGCTACCTTGTTACGACTTCACTCCAGTCACTTGCCCTGCCTTCGGTGCTTATCTAAATGATAGTTGAATTGTTTCATGAATAATTGTTTATTTGCTAATGTCATTTTCTTTTTGTTGTGACTCAATGACTCACTTTATCTAGTTAAGGTTCATCTGGACTTTCACGAATACATCTTGATTTCAGTTGAATACCATGATTTTAGGTTTTTTCCATATCTAATATATTATCCCTTGACATGGTTTTGAGGTGGGTTCAGTTGAGTTTATTGTCCCTCTTTTCTGTGATTGTGGCTATAGGTTCTTCATTTTCTCCTTGCATAAAACTTTGCTGGATCGTGATTCCTTTACTCAGACATTTTCTTGGAAGTATCACAAGATCTTGGTATTGGACATAGAGATGGCTATTTAAAAATCTTGTCTTTTTATTACATTTCTCATTTTCATCTACAGTATTAATCCTGTGAGCAGAAGAATAAAATTTAGAATACAAGGAAAAAATTTGAAAAATCCAAATATTTTTGCGCAATGAGATTTTGATTAAAATTAAACTTTTCCAATTAATAAAAGAAAAGGAAAACGAGACTTTCAAATTTTTCAGAAGCTTATCTTTATATCTTGGGTGTTTCATTCTTGGACTGGAATGATGCATTATAAAGAAGTGTGTTGGTTCCCTTTCTCTTCAACTGTGTACTATACCTTTAATCAGTGCTGTAAAGGGTGTACCACAGCCTTTGTCAGTTGGGCCAATAGATATACTGTATAGTAATGTGCTTTAAAAATATAGTAAATTTAATTATAAAAAGTCAGAAAAATAAGTGAAAATGAATAAAAATGAGTTCTCTATGAAAAGGATGTCATACACAAATATAGGTTATAGCAAATGAGCCTTCATTAATTTGACATGACATTATCATATCATCATAAGCCATATTAAGAAAAAAGTTTAAAGTGTCATACATCACAAAATGAAATTGCTTAATCATCAATGCAAATAACAAATGAAAATAACATCAGCAGTCATCATTTTCATCCTTTTTTGCTGTAACCATAGCTTTATAGATGTTGTAGCCGTGAGACTTGGAGAGAGAAAGAGTTGCAGCCGTGACTTGGAGAGAGAAAGCTTTATTCATTCACTAACCCTAATCTCCATTATAAAGAGATTAGGGTAGAAAAGAGATTTACATATTACATCAAGTAGAAACAAAGAAATGATTAAAGAGGTCTTATAACTCTTTAATATTACGAAGAGCTACCTAGAAACATAAACTCTTTTAATTCAACACTCCCTTTCAAGCTGGAGCATACATATTAAACATGCTCAACTTGTCACAACATCTAGAGAAATCACCAATAGGAAGAGCTTTGGTGAAGATATCTGCAGCTTGATCTTCTGAAGGAACATGAATAGTGGCAATGGTTCCTCCTTGAATGAGATCCCGAATGTAATGGCAGTCCACTTCAATGTGTTTAGTTCTGTCATGAAAAACTGGATTGTTTGCAATGTATGTGGCTGCTTGATTGTCACAATACATCTTCATGGGAAGCGAAATCGACACACTTAGGCTAGATAGCATGGATCTAGCACAAGTCATTTCTACTGCAGTTTGAGCCATAGCTCTGTATTCGGATTTTGCACTAGATCTTGACACCACACCTTGTTTTTTGCTTCTCCAAGATATATAAGGTTGCCTCCCACAAATACACAGAACCCTATGGTAGATCTCTTGTCTTCGACTGAGCCAGCATAGTCAGCATCACTATAAGCTTTCACTTCCAAGGTCTTGCCTTTTGCGAACAAAAGAACTTTGCCAGGAGACGATTTTAGATAGTTGACCACCATTAAAGCAGCATCCCAATGAACTTTCTTGGGTTTTTTCATAAATTGACTTAGTTTTCCCACTGCAAAGCTAATGTCTGGTCTTGTCACAATAACATATAGGAGTTTTCCAATAAGGGATCTATATGATCGAGAATCCACTAATTCTGATTGGTCATCATGCAAATGTATGCGTGAATCCATAGGTAGATTGGCCGTTTTAGCTCCTAGCATCTCGGTGTCCTGTAATAAGTCAAGAACATACTTCCATTGAGAGAGAACGACACCATCCCTATCGCAAGCAACCTCTATTCCCAAGAAATATCGTAGTGGACCAAGATCTTTCGTCACAAAGTGTTTTTGAAGAAACAACTTTGTATCCGAAATTTCTTGATCGGAGTCACCTGTCAGGATAATATCGTCAACATAAACCACTAGAACGGTTATACCCCTGGAAGTCTTCTTGAGAAACAGAGAATGATCAAGAGGAGATCTTGCAAAGCCACACTTTGAGACTACCTCAGAGAACTTGTGAAACCATGCACGAGGACTCTGCTTGAGCCCATAAATAGTTTTCTTCAGTTTGCACACTTTTTCACTCCCTGTCGTTCAAACCCTGGTGGTTGTTGCATATAGACAGTCTCATCAAGATCACCATATAAAAAGACATTTTTGACATCAAGTTGATACATGTGCTAGTCACGGTGTACGGCCACAGAAATGATAAGATGATTGGTTCCTAACCGAACAACCGGAGAGAAAGTCTCAAAGAAATCTACCCGGTAAGTCTGCGTGTAGCCCTTAGCAACCAACCAAGCTTTATATCATTCCATAGAACCATCAGAATTATATTTCACTGGGAATACCCACTTGGAGCCAACAATGTCACGATCAGGAGGAGGATCAACAAGTTCCCATGTGCCTCGCTGAACTAATGTATCCATCTCATCTTGCGTAGCCTGTCTCCATTGGGTATCTAATAAAGCCTGTTGGTGACACGTAGGAATTGTATGTCCAGTCAGAGCTTGAATAAATTGTTGCATACTTTTACCAACACCGTCAGTAGATACAAAATTAGATATATGATGCAGAGTACATTGTCGCTTGCCTTTGCGAAGAGCAACAAGTAAGTCTTGACATTGACAGGGATCCGATAGACTAGGTCTACTCACTTCAGATGTACTTACCTCTTGAGAAGTGGTTGGGAAAGGATCATGAGATGGGTCCTGTCAACATGTGTAGACAAGCGGAGGATCACGAAACTTGGACACTACTGAAGGAGATTCAAAAGGGAATGACTCCAAAGGAATAGGAGGAATAGGTAGTGGGTCTGATGACGATGGCATCTCAGTAGAGAGAGGAGAGAAGCTATAATAAGGTTGAGATTCAAAGAATGTGACATCCGCAATGATATACTCCTTTTGAGTCAAGGGGTCAAAGCATTTGTAGCCTTTATAGTTTCTGGAGTAACCTATAAAGATACATTTAATGGCTTAAGCACCCAATTTATCACATGTGGGTCCAAGTTTGTGAACAAAGCATGTGCAACCAAATACTTTGGGAGGTACTGGAAACAAGGGTCGTTGTGGGTGCACAAGTTTATTGGGAACCTTGTTCTCAATGGAGGATGAGAGTAAACGGTTGGTTAAGTAACAGACAGTGAGGATGACATCCCCCAAAAAATATGCAGGTAGATTAGTATGAAGCATTAGGGAACAAGCCACATTTAAAAGTTGGGACGTTTTCGCTCAGCTACTCCATTTTGTTGGGAGGTACGGGGACAAGTAAACTGAGCAGAAATGCCATTATTAGAGTTGTTAAATACTTCTAGTAGTCGGGTGGAGGCTTTCTGAAATACTAAAAAGTTGAAATAGGTCCACTTAATTATTGTCTTATGTTTAGTGGACTAATTCTGTAAAATTGGTAACGCACCCTAGTCTCATATTAATATGGAATTAGGGTTACATGAAGAATGAAGAAAATTTCCCTCTCTCTCTCTCTCTCTCTCTCTCTCGTCCTCTCACTTTCTCCCTCTATCTTTCTTGCCCCTTTCTTCTTCCAATAAACAACATGGTATCAGAGCCGTGAACCTAGGGCTGTACAATCTAGGGTTTCACGTCTAGGGTTCCTTCCTCCTCTCACCTCTCTTCTCTTCCTCCCAACTAGTTTCACGCCTAGGGTTGATGATGTGGCTGCATGGTGAATCAGATCAGAATGGTTCAGATCTGACCAGAACGTTTCAGATCTGACTTGTCGTGGAAGAAGATGAGATGTTTCAGATCTGACCTATTTGATGCCGTGGAGAAAGATCAGACCAGTGACCGTCTGATCAGTTAGGATAATCAGATCTGCTTGGTCGTGTGGCACCTGGTGGATCATAACAGGCAAAGGTATGTTGTCTTGGTAGATCTATGTGTGTTTGGTGCCAGAGGATTGAAATCGTGTGAAGTTAATGAATAGTCGAAGTGCATGGAGCTGCCGATTGTGGTGAGATTTACTCTCTGATCTGTGTGTGCTTGAATTGATGCCTGCTACCTTTATCTGAAATTAGATTGTTGAATATTTGCGCCTGCTATCGTCTGAAAATCTGTTGCTTGCTGTCATCTTAAAATTTGATACTTACTGTCTGGTTTGTGTTTGTAGTCTTTGTGCTTTATCACATTGGTTTTCTACTATGGCTGACAGTAGTAGATTAGAAGGGTCTAATGAATACAAGATGCTGGGAACACTTTTTCGTATGGAACCATAATCAAACTCGATGGTTCGAATTATCAGAATTGGTCTAGAGTTTTTATGTTGTCTGTGGCTGGCCATAAAAAAAAATGTTAATGAAGAAGATGAACCCCTTGAGAAAAAAGAGAAATAATGAAGATAATAACATTGTAATGGCATTGATTATGAACAGTGTAGAGTCCCGTACAACTCCAACAATTGCATACTACACCAAGGCCAAAGATTTGTGGCCTTTCCTGAGGAAGATGTACTCTCATGCTACGAATGTCATTAAAATTTTACAATTGGAAGAGGAGTTGTGTAACATACGACAAGGAGATCAAGGTTTGTCACAGTATTTTGCTACTTTGACTGCTGTGTATGAGCGGTTAAAAACTCTTCTCCCACCGTCCAAGCACTGTTATGCATCACATTTTGAAACTGGTATGGTAGCAAAGTTTCTGTCTGGATTATCTTCAAAGTATTCTGTGGCGAAGTCTCAAATTCTTACCAGCAGTGATCTTCCAGACCAGCAAATACTTATAATAGATTGAGTCGCCTTGTAGTCACTCTTACTCAACCTACACATGACACCCCAATCTCTGCTCTTATGATGTCATGCTGACGTTGCCATAGTTCCTTTGTTGGATCTGGGGGACGTGGTACAGGTCGTGGTGTAGGGTGTGGCAGATTTCGGTGTTCTTATCTAGTTGAGGTTTCTCCTTGTGTGAGTTCTTGGTGTGGCTGGTGTCTTCAAGGGTGTGATTATCAAAGTGTTTCTTTCATCAAGTTCAACCCTGATTTACAATGGACTCCCCAAATGCTACATTTCTCGCTGTTCAGTTCTCCAACTTCTTCCTATCCTCTTATATAAAGTTCTCTAGTAACATTTTTTTTTTTGGAGACAGTTTTTACTGCCCTCATTCTTTCTTAATAGATGTTCTCTTTCTGTTCTCTCAGGTGTTTTTTTCCATTTGCCCTTAGTGCCTGGTATATGTTCTGGATGTTACTGAGAGGTTTCTCATTGCTGTGTTACCTGCTGGTTTTGTGCATTAGTCATGATTTTCTTGATTGCTGTGTTAACAGCAAGGTGTTGCACGTTAGTGCCTTATTTGTGTGCTGCTTATTGCTATTAACAGCAAGTTAGTGCCATTGGTGCATTGGTTCTCTCATTACTAAGAGATTTCTTATTGTAGAGTTCATGAAGATTGGATGTTATATTCTTTGAAAGAGATTCAAAGATTAAGGTTTCCTAACAGGACTTCAGGGTTTCTTGGCCAGGTCTATGTTCAAATGTAAAAGAATCTTGTTTTATTTTATATGTGGTAGAACATAGTCAACCCTCAATAGGAAGATTAGAAAGAATCCATAGGCCCATTCAAGGTCATTAGGAATTGTTACGTGCAGCCAAGGGAGAGGAGAAAAGAGAACGAGAGAGAGAGAGAGAGAGAACTCTAAAATCGTATTAACTAAAGCTTCCCCAATCTCAAGTTAAATGAGAATTAGGGTAAAGTACCAAATTACAAAAGAGGTCCATAAATAAAACCCTTATTTATAAAGAGCTGTTCCTAAACTCTTAAATATTCTAAAATACCACCTAACACATTATTCAACACTCCCCCTCAAGCTGGAGCATAGATGTTAATCATGCTCAGCTTGTCACAACATCTAGAAAAT